>QRFJ01000537.1:0-34399 GCA_006176705.1 Cocos nucifera
TAAAGGGGAGGTCTTGGTCCAAATATATAGGTCAACTTTTTCTAACCCAAAATAATTTTGAAGTTCTTTAGCCAATCCTTGCAAATTGGTCTGATCAACTTGTGGGTATCTAGGATTCGGGCTAGGGATTTTGATGTAGATATTTTCATGTAGAGAGTCAAAATTTTTAGTTAGACTTATAATTTGACTCAACCAATTTATTTAGGATCTTCATTTTTAAACAAATTAGGCTCCTACTATTTTCTCAGATCTCTACACTTTCTTGGCAGAGATGCAAAAATCTCCGTGATCATTGATTTCTAGTGGATGGTGTGGTCCCACCGACTAGCTTACCATCTCACCTAATAGTTATTGATGATAGGTCAATTGATGAGTGGACAACTCTTGTCCAATGTTTCTCTAAACATGGTGCATCCAAACCTGATCTTTAATTCATGAAGCTCACCATGCCTGGAATATTGTTCCACTCCTTAGTTAAGTCAAACCCACCATTTGCACAAATTGGATTTCTAATTGGGTCCCTCACCATATCCAAAATATTGAGCCCAATCCATCCTCCAACCTATAGCGTCCAATGCCTAATAGATATGGTTGCATCTTTTCGGTATAACTGAACCACTGTATCCAGCTGAGAACAATCAATACTGGAAAAGGCCCATACATCTACAATGGTGGAAGAACTAGGACTTAATATTTTTTTAGAGAGATTTGATTTGGTCTCTTAGACTCAACTAGTTTTAACATTTATGACTAACATAGTGGCATGGGTTAGCTCGAATTGTTAGCCATCTCAAATCAAAACTCGGTCGACTCAATCGGCCAGATAAGTGAGATCAGTGGAAGGAATATGCCATTAACTTGCCATGAACGCATTCAGATCAAGTAGTTTCCAATTAAAGACCACTGGTCATATTTGTCATACTTACCTTAGACATCGACTTGTCTGACCAAAATTGATCGGGTCAGCTTATAATTTAGGCTCAAACTGCGGAGCCAAATTAGATCTTAACTTGATCAACCATATGTAACTGTGAGTCAATCTTGATCTAGACTTAATCCTATTAGGATGGTCAAATCTAAGCACTCTTGATCTCATCTAATCAACTTTTGATTCAGTTTGATCAACCGCTAGACCTAATTGAGCTACCCATACCTGAACCCATGATTTATGATGGTATCTTAGATCTAAAAATTTATAATTTTAGATCTAATTAATTTCATAAACTTAATTCTTAATTAAGTTCAAGAGTTCAATAACAAAACATGCATAAAAATTCTAGGATTTCAGGATCTAGAATTTTGCAGAAAAGTAAGTTTTTGATTTCTGATTAAGGACAAACGTGCAGCACCTCTACACACCATAAGAACACCCCATCGAATAAAAAGAGAGAGCCTTTAAACCCTTCTTAATCTTATGATCGGATGGCCAAGGAGAATGTCTTAATCAGAAATATGAACTATACTATAAAATTATTAGATCTAAAGCATATAACTATTACATGATTTAAGATCAAATCTACACATATTTTGCATACATCTCATGTATCAAATTTAATATTTAAATTTATATTTTAGATCTGATTATATTTGATGTAATATCTAAAAGTAAAATTTTAAATGATCTCATCATAAAAAAATTTTAATCTAGACTACTCATGGCATAAATATATGAAACTAGTCTAGACATGCATTGCATATGTCATATATATAAAATTTTTAAATACATCTCATGTTTTTAGATCTAATTGTATCACATATAATATCTGAAATTTAACTAATCTAATCATATAATCTTTAAAAAATTAAATAAATATTTCATAAAATTTTTTATCTAGACTATGAGATTAAACTAGAGATCTAGTCTAGACATATGCTTCCTATATCACAAATATCAAAATGTTAAATTAGAACTTATATTTTAGATCTGATTACATCTAATGTAACATCTAAAATTTAAATGATCAAATCTTAAAAATTAAATCAGATCTAATCTAAAACATATTTGAAAACTATCATGATATGGAACAACAGATCTAGACTAGAGCATGCATTGTTTATGTCAAACATATATATTTAAAACATGGATCTTTTTTTTTATTGCAGATCTGATTATATCCTATGTAATCAAATCTAACAAATATTTTTATTGCAACACCGATGGCCATGGGAAGCAGAACTGCCCTTCATACCTGGCCAGCTTGAAGAACAAGGAGGTAGGTCCTTCTAAAGGTATGCCTATCATTGAGACTAACCTTATGATTTCTTTTACATCCAGTTGGATGCTTGACTTTGGTTCTAGTGCTCATTTGTGTACTTTTATATAGGATCTTGAGGAGAGTAGGAGGCTGAGAGATGGTGAGATGATCCTGGATGTCGGAAATGGAGCAAGAGTTGCTGCTGTGGTTATAGAAACCTATCCTCTTCGACTACCATCTGGATTAATTTTAGTTCTTAGAGACTATTACTTTGTGCCTGCTATAAGTAAAAATTTGATTTTTGTTTCATGTTTAGTACAAGAAGGTTATGTAATTAGCTTTCTTAAGGATCACTATACTATTCTTTTTGAAAGAAATAAAATTGCAATTGGTTTCTTAATTAATGATCTCTATCAATTGCACATTGATGTTTCTATTTTTAATGTTGAGAAAAACGTGAATGCCATAGGATTAAAATGATCTAGGGATAGTCTAAACAAAAGATATCTGTGGCACCTTAGGCTAGGTCATATAGCAAAAGATAGGATTAACAAATTGAAAAAATCTAGACTAATGGATCTGTTGACATTCAAGTCATATTTGATTTGTGAATCATGCCTTCAAGGCAAAATGACCAAGCTTCCTTTTGTAGGACATAGAAAAAGGGTCACAAACCTACTTGCCCTAGTATATATAGATGTATGCAGCCCATTTGATATGTCGACTAGAGGCAATTTTTTTTACTTCATTATCTTTATTGATGATCTATCTCGGTACGGATATGTATACCTGATGCGACACAAGTCTGGAGCCTTTGAAAAGTTCAAGAAATTCAAAATGAAGTAGAAAAGCAAATTGAAAAGCCTATTAAGATTTCTCGATTAGATCGAGGAGGTGAATACCTTAGTCGAAAATTTTTGAACTATCTCAAGAAAAATGGTATAGTCTCATAATGGACTCTACCTGGAATGCCACAACTCAACAAGATTTCAAAATAGAAAAATTGGATCCTATTGAATATGGTCCAATCCATGATGAGCTTCATGGATCTTTATAATTTTTTTTGAAAACATAGTTTAATGACAGCTATATACCTACTGAATAGGATTCCATCTAAAATCGTTCCTACCACAGCATATGAGATATGGCATGGTAAAAAATCAAGTCTAAGTCACCTCAGAATTTGAAACTGTCTAGCTTATGTCAAGAGACAACAGACAGACAAGTTAGAGTCTAGGTTCCTTAAAGCTCGATTCATAGGATATCCTAAAAAGTCATTAGGATATTATTTCTATCTTTCAAAAGACCATAATGTGATTATGATTTGAAGGAGAATCCTGATTTTCTAGGATCAGGTTCGTTCTGATTGGATCGAAAGGCATATTTCAAAAAAAATTTCTTAGATCCTAATCAGATTTAATATTTTTCAGATCTAATTTTATGATTTGGTAATCAAAAAAATTAAACTAAATTAAATCTAAATTAATTTTATCTTGATTCTGGATAATCTGATTATCCGTTGATGATCATGCTGAAGCCCTGAGATTCTGGATCTAGCCATGCAAGTGCCTGGTCTCTACCGATATCCACTCGGGCTGGATTTGGAGATCTTCTTCTTCTTTATCTCATCTCCAAAAATTAGATTTGGATCTGATTTGGAGGATCTTCAAAACTCCTTCTGAAGATCAGTAGTCGTCTCTGCAGCAGTGCTGCCTTTTTTCTTTCTCGTCAGCCTTTTCTTACTTGAATCGCACAATTCTGAAGGCCCAACTTCCTTGGGCGTGGAGAGGAGAGAGATGATCAGAAAGGTGGCATGGAGGTGGGAGAGGGGCAGCCATAGGGCATGATAAGGAGAGAAGTCTATGAAAAGTGGGCGCAGATAGGTCTTTATATAAACCCTACTGCGCCATGCAGTGCTACATCACCCCGGCCAATCATGTTGCTTCATTTAATCAGATCTAAATCTGATTGGTGGGATGATATCATCTGATCCAATCAGATGAGAGATCCATAGATTCATCTTAAGGTGGCGCCTGAGCTTAGTCAAAGTCTATAGGTGAGGGTCACTTAGTTTGAATCCAAGAAGCAACCTGGAGTCCCATCCGTATGGGACTCCAAGCATCCCTATCCATGGGCGCACACCATCCTAGGTGTGTGCCCCCTCCTTTCCAATTTCTAGGGATGGGACAAGCCCCTATCTGCTCTCCAATAAGTGCATGACACATGGGCAGATGTCTAAGGGTCAAAGGTCAATGTTTGACCAAAGTCAAAGGACAAGAATTAGCAGGTGACGGAAAATGGCAAGTGTTGTCTCAAATTTATCTCATAAATTAAGATAACCCTTTTCTGACCTGGACAAGCTCTAGTCAGACTAGATAAAGGTACCTGAGTGAGCACAAACTCATTTGGCTCAGTCGAGACAACTTTTAATGATAGAAAAAGAAGAATGTTAGGCTCAATCGTGTGCTAGCATGATTTTCTTGAACCTAATTGAATCAATTCAAATCAATTGAACTAGGTTAGTCCAATTGATGATATCCAGATCCAAACCCTTATTTGTGTGACCCAGTTAGGTTCAGTTCTGTATGGTAATGGGATATGTCAGTGATCTCCATCATCAACATCATCGAAACTCCTTTCGATGGATCAGAACTCTTCTGATTCTGACAACTAGAATGATCGATCATCTAAATCATTCTAATTGCTCCCAAAATCCACCAGTGACACCTAGCAGTATATGGTGGCAACCCATCAAAACTAAAAATGAACCTCTTGGTGCAGCTACTTGTGTGATTAAGTTCTTCTATCTTGAGCCCCGATCAGATTAGGGTTAAGGTGAACTCGTCAAACCCTAATTTCTATCATATGATTTAATCATTCGATTCAAGTCCAATGTGAAAACCTTAATAGAAACTCTTTCTATTATTTCACTCTCTACCATGGCCATGGGCTTATGGACTTGATTCTCATGATCATCATAGGGCTGCTCCTCATCCACCGAGGTAGATAGATTCCATCTTGGTGCAATCCAATTCCTACAATGAACATGCTATAGCCAACATACACCTCAGGATTCCGAATGGCTAGGAGACCGAGTCATGGTGTAGTCAAACTATAACACCCTCAAGGTGAACTACCGATGCACCTCAGGTCAAAGAACCAGACACACCACTGTAGCTTCGAGTCAGTCATCGACGAGAAGGTAGACTTCCTTATGACTACTCGAGGTGGTCACGCTCAGTGCCCTCGTTCTCTAACGAGTACCTATACTCTCACTCTAGTGTCTCTACACCGTAGACTCAAGACTCATCTACTATAAAGAAGCGATTGTATACTAACCTTCCGGATCAATCACCATCCTCATGATGATCCTACGGTCAGGAGCATTTTATGAGTTAATAATGAAAATTCTTGTCTTAAATTTTTCAACTCTTGAAAATAAGAATTATCATTACCATTAACTCAAGGGATGTATCACAGATACTAAATACACATATGTGATAGAAAATAATCCATTTTATTATTTATAGTCAAAATTATAATTTTGCCCCTAGAAGTGTATTACAAGTGTCAGCCAATTCTGGCTTCTAGGGCACACATATCTAACAAACTCCCACTTGACCTAAAGCCAATTGGCTACAAATCTAAGTCCCATCTTCTCAAGGTGGGCTTCGATCTTCTGCTGGCCCAATGGCTTTTGTAAGTAGGGTCTGCCACATTATCTGCGGAGTCGACTCTCTTGACCTCGACGTAACCTTCTCGAGGTAATCGCGGATGAGGTGGTATCGCCGCTCGATGTGCTTGGATTTTTGGTGAGACCTCGGCTCCTTAGCAAGGGCTATGGTGCCATTGTTGTCGCAGTACAGAGGAATGGCATCTGATGGCATCACTCCAATCTTCTGCAGCAAACTTCTTGTACCAGAATGCCTTCCTTTGCAGCTTCTAATGCAGCGATATATTCTGCTTCCATGGTGGAATCTGCTATCACTGTCTGCTTGAAACTTTTCAACTGACAGCTCCATCATTGCACACAAACAGACTCTTCAGATGTCGACTTTCGATCATCTACATCGACATAAAATCCGAGTCTGTGTATACCCCTGGACTTGGAGTTCTCCATTGCCAAAAATCAATATCATATCCTTAGTTCTTCTTAAGTACTTAAGGATACATTTCACAGAAGTCCAGTGTTCTTCACCTGGATTCGACTGATATCTGCTCGTGACACTCACAGCATGGGCTATATCAGGTCGTGTACATAACATGGCATACATGAGGCTCCCTATTGCTGAAGCATAAGGGATCTTGCTCATGCATTCTATTTCCTCAGGTGTGCTAGGGCACATCTTCTTGGAAAGATGAATGCCATGCCTGAAGGATACTAAACCCCTCTTAGAGTTTTCCATACTAAACCTCTTTAGTACTTCCTCTATGTACATCTTCTGTGAAAGTCCTAGCATCCTATTCGGTCTATCTCTATAGACCTTAATTCCTAGAATAAAGGATGCTTCTCCTAGGTCTTTCATGGAGAATTCTTTAGATAACCATATTTTAACTGTGGTCAACATGGGAATATCATTCTCGATAAGGAGGATGTCATCCACGTACAATACGAGGAAGACAACAGCGCTCCCACTGACCTTTTTGAAGACACATGGCTCCTCCTCATTTTTGATGAAACCAAATATTTTGATCACATCATTAAAATGAGTATTCCAGCTTCCGAGATGCTTGCTTAAGTCCATATATGGACCTTTGCAGCTTGCAAACCTTATGATCATCATCACTGGATGTAGAACCTAGCGGCTGTTTCCATATAGATATCTTCCTCAAGATATCCATTTAAGAATGTCATTTTCATATCCATTTACCATATTTCATAATCGAAATAGGCTGCAATAGCAAGCAATGTGCGGATGGATTTTAGCATAGCTACTAGCGAAAAGGTATCCTGATAGTCAATGCCTTCACGTTGACTATAATCCTTTTGCCACTAATCTAGCCTTGAATGTCTCTACATTTCCATCTGCACTAGTTTTTCTCTTGTAGATCCATTTACACCCAATAGGTACTATACCTTCTGGTGGATCTACCAAGGTCCAGACTTGGTTTGAGTGCATCGAGTCAATTTCTAACTTCATTGCCTCTAACCATTTCTCAGGAGTCGATATCTGATATCGCCTCGTTATAGGTTTTGGGATCATCACCATGAACCCCATTACCTATGAGGAACATTTTCTCTACATCCTCTGAAATAGTACCTAAGTACCTCTCAGGAGGACGGAAAATCCTTTCCGATCTACGAGGTGGAGGAGGTAGTGTATGGATTGGCTCAACCTGATTTGGTTCCATTTGGTCCTTAGCTCGTTGCTCTTGTGAGACTTTCTCATCGAGCTTGATCTGCTTTCCAATGCCGCTATCTTGAATAAACTATTTTTCAAGAAAGATGGCATGTCGACTCACAATCACATTGTGATCTTCTGGAATGTAGAAATAATATCCTAATGACTCTTTAGGATATCCTATAAATCGAGCTCTAAAGGATCCTAAAGTCTAACTTGTCCGCTTGATTGTCTTTTGACATGAGCCGGACAATCCCAAATTCTGAGATGACTCAGACTTGGTTTCTTACCATGCCATATCTCATACGGTGTGGTAGGAACGATTTTAGAAGAAACCCTATTCAGTAAGTATATTGTAGTTAATAAACAGTATCCCCAAAGAAAATTAGGAAGGTCTGTGAAGCTCATCATGGATTGGACCATATCTAATAGGGTCTGGTTCCTCCGTTCTAAAATCTCGATGAGTTGAGGTATTCCTATGGAGTCCATTAAGAGACTATGCCATTTTTCTTGAGATAGTTCAGGAATTTTCGACTAAGGTTTTCACCTCCTCGATCTGATCGAAGAACCTTAATGGGTTTTCCAATTTGCTTTTCTACTTCATGTCTGAATTCTTTGAACTTTTCAAAAGCTTCAGACTTGTGTCTCATAAGATACACATACCCATACCTTGATAAATCATCGGTAAAAGTTATGAAGTAGACTAAGTTGCCTCTAGCCGATACATCGAATGGGCTACATACATCAGTATGTAGTAGGGCAAGAAGATCCATGGCCCTTTTCCTATGT
Source organism: Cocos nucifera (assembly GCA_006176705.1). NCBI lineage: Eukaryota > Viridiplantae > Streptophyta > Magnoliopsida > Arecales > Arecaceae > Cocos > Cocos nucifera. The sequence goes on from QRFJ01000537.1 coordinate 8,327, forward strand.
CCTATAAAAGGAAGCTTAGTCATTTTGCCATGAAGACAGGATTCATAAATTGGATATGACTCAGAAGTCAACAGGACTCAATAGCCCATTTTTCTTCCAATTTGTTAATCCTATCTTCTGCTATATGACCTAATCTTAGGTGCCATAGATACCTATCATTTGGACTATCCCTAGGTCATTTTGATTTTATGGCATTCACATTTTGCTCGAAGTTAAAAATAGATACATCAACATGTAACTGATAAAGACCATTGTTAATAAGGAAACCACTTTGCAATTTTATTTCTTTCATAAAGAATGTTACAATGGTCCTTAAGAAAACTAATTACATAGCCTTCTAATGCAAGGCAAGAAATAGAAATCAAATTTCTGCTTGCTGTAGGCACAAAATAACAGTCTTTTAGTACTAAGTCTAAACTAGATGGTAGTCGAAGAGGGTATGTTCCTACGGCCATGGTAGTAACTCTTGTTTCATTTTCGATGCGTAGGATCATCTCACCATCCCTCAGCCTCCTGCTCTCCTCAAGATCCTGTATGGAAGTGCACAAGTGAGCACTAGAACCAGAGTCAAGCACCCAACTGGATGTAGAAAAAACCGAAAGGTTAGACTCAATAACGAGCATACCTCCAGAAGGACTTGCCTCCTTCTTCTTTAGGGTGGCAAGGTAAGTAGGGTAGTTCCACTTCCAGTGGCTGTCATCGTTGCAATAGAAAAACTTTTCTTTGTCAGCAGCCTTCTTCTAGAGCTCTGCCTTTTTCTTCTTTCCTCCTTTCATCTTCTACTTTTTCACAGACTTCTTCTTCTTTACAAAAGACTCTCTTGAAAGAAATCCATTCCATAGCAAGTACTGAGCCTTTAGAATCTTTCATGGAAAGCTCAGTGGTAACCAGCATGTTCATAAGTTCGGCCAAAGAATTTTGAAGTTTATAAATATGGTAGTTCATGATGAACTGCCCATACGCATCAGTTAAAAATTGCAGAATTATATCATTCTGCAGATCCAAGTCTAACCTCACTCCAAGCTTCTCAAGCTCTTCCATGTCCTTGATCATCATTAGACAACGATCTTAGACTGACTGCCCATCATCCGTCTTAGTCTTGAACAGTCGTTTAGTGACTTGATACTTGGCTGCGTGACTCTGTTCACCAAACATCTCCTGTAGGTGAGCCAACATTTGGTAAGCAGTCCTGATATCTTCATGTTGGCGCTAAAGTTCATCAGACATCGAGCCCAACATGTAGTATCTGGCCTTATTATCTTCATCTGTCCACTTATCCAGAGACGCTCTCTGCTCAGCGGATGGACGAGTTGGTAAGGTGGGAGGGTCCTGGTCCAATACATGAGTTAACTTCTCAAAACCCAAAATGATTTTAAAGTTCTGAAGCCAATCCTTGTAATTTGGTCCGATCAGTCTATGGGTGTCCAGGATTCATGCTAGTGGATTGGATGCAGATATTTTCCTATAGAGAGTCAAAGTTTCTAGTTAGATATTTAATTAAGACTTAATCAATTTATTTAGAAATTTTATTTTTAAACAAATTAGCTCTCACTATTTTCTCAAATCCCTATACTTCCTCTGTAGAGATGTGAAAATCTCAATGATTACTGATTTCTAGTGGGTGGTGCAGTCCCACCGACTTACTCATTAGCTCACCTAACAGTTATTGGTGATGGGTTAGCCAATGAGTGAACAACTCTTGTTCAATGATTCTCTAATCCGATGCACCCAATCTTGGTCTCTAATTCATGAATTCCACTGTGTCCGAAATATTGATCCACTCCTTAGTTAAGTGAGACCCACCATTTGCATAGATTGGATTTCTAATTGAGTCTCTCACCATTTGCATAGATTGGATTCCTAACTGAGTCTCTCACCGTATCCAAAATATTGAGCCCAATCCATCCTCCAGCCCATGGCATCCAATGCCTAATAGACATGGTTGCATCTTCTCGGTGCAACAAGCCACTGTAACCAGCTGAGAACAATCAACCTCGGGAAGGGCCCACACATCTACAATGGTGGAAGACCTTAGACTTAATCTTTTCTTAGGAAGATTTGATTTAGATCTCATTAAACTAGACTTTACATAGTCATAACCATTATGACTAACCTAGTAGCATGGATTAGCTCGAATTATTGACCACCTCATATCAGAACTGAGTCAACAAACATGGCTAGGTAAGTGAGATCGGTGGAAGGGATATGCCATTAACTCGATAAGAATGCATTCGAGTCGAGTAGCTTCCAATTAAAAATCAGTCGGTCATATCTGCCAAACTTACCTTAGACACCAAATTGTTGAGCCAGAACCAATCGGGTTAGCCTACAATCCAGACTCTAACCACTGAGCCTAATTAGGTCTTAGCTTGATCGATCACTCACATGACTCGATCTTGACCCAGACTTAATCCTATTAGGCTGGTCAATTTAAGCATTGTTGATCCCATCTAACCAACTCTTGATTCGGTTTGATCAACCGCTTAGACCTAATTGAGCTACCCAAGCCCGAACCCAATTTTATGAATATGTCTTAGATCTGAAAATTCTCAATTTTAGACCTAATTATATTTCCATAATCTTAATTCTTAATTAAGTTTAGGGTTCATAAACAAAATATGCACAATAAATCCTAGGGTTTCAGGATCTAGGGTTTTGCAGAAAGTAAGTTTTGGATTTTTGATTAAGGACGAACGCGCAGCACCCCTACACATCATAAGAACACCCCATCGAATGAGAGGAGAGAGGGCCTTTAAACCCTTACTTTGTTCTTATGACCAGGACGGCCAAGAGGAACGCCTTAATCAGGAAAATATAACTAATCTACAAAAAGTAATTAGATCTATATCATATATCTCATATAAGAAAAATTAGATCTAATTAAAATATTTTTATATATATCACATATATCATGCATGCATGTTTTTTAGATCTAAATTATTTTATAATCATCTAAAAAATTAAATTTAAATTTAATCTTATCAAATAAAATTTAATCTAGACCCTATTGTAGAACTATTCTACAACTAGTCTAAACATGCAACTATCATATCTCATATGAATAAATTAAATTTAATTTATTTTCTAATTTTAAATCTGATTATAAAATTTATAAGATCAAAAAATAGTAAATAAATAGATCAAAAATTATATTTAATTAAATAAAAATTATGATTATACTAGACTACACATAGAATAATTCTATTCCTAGTCTAGTTATGTATCTCATACATATTGGATCTAGATTAATTAATTTTAATTTTTTATTTTTCTAATTTTAAATATAATCACATATTATGTGAGATCTAAAATCAATAATTTATTAGATTAAATTAGATCTAAATAAATTTTATAAGAATCTGGCTCTGATACCAGTTGAAGAGGATCCTAATTTCCCGGGGTCAGGTTCGTTCTGATTGGAGTGAAAGGCATATTTCAAAAATTTTCTCTTAGATCCTAATTAGATCTAATATTTTTTAGATCTAATTTTATAACTTTGTAATTAAGAAAATTAAATTAAATCAAATCTTAATTAATTTTACCTTGATTTTGGGTAATCTGAATACCTATTGATGATCGTGCTGAAGCCCTGAGGTTCTGGATCTAGCCGCGCAAGCGCCTGGCCTCTACTAGTATCCATTCGAGTTGGATCTAGAGATCTTCTCCTTCTTTATCTCGTCGTCAAAAATTAGATCTAGATCTGATTTGGAGGATCTTCAAAACTCCTTCTGAAGATCAGCAGTCGTCTCTGCAGCAGTGCTGCCTTCTTTCTTTCTCGTCAGCCTTTTCTTGCCTGAATCACACTAATATGAAGGCCCAACTACCTTGGGCATGGAGAGGAGAGAGAGGATCAGAAAGGTGGCATGGAGGAGGGAAAGGGGCAGCCATGAGGCATGGCTAGGAGAGAAGTCTATGAAAAGTGGGCGCAGACAAGTCTTTATATAGACCTTGCTGCGCCATGCAGTGCCACATCACCTCGGCCAATCACGTTGCTTCATTTAATCATCTAAATCTGATTGGTGGGATGATATCACCTGATCCAATTAGATGAGAGATCTATAGATTCATCCTAAGGTGGCACCTAAGATTGGTCAAAGTCTATAGGTGAGGGTCACCTAGTTTGAATCCAAGAAGCAACCTAGAGTCCCATCCATATGGGACTCCAGGCATCCATATCCATGGGCGCACGCCATCCTAGGCATGCATCCCCTTCTTTCTAATTTCTAGGGAGGGGACAAGCCCCTATCTACTCTTCAATAAGTGCATGACACATGGGCAGATGTCCAAGGGTCAAAGGTCAACGTTTGACCAAAGTCAAAGGATAAGAATTAGTAGGTAATGAAAAATAGCAGGTGTTGTCTCAAATTTATCTCATAAATTAAGACAACCATTTTCTAACATGGACAAGCTTCAGTCAGATCAGATAATGGTACCTGAGTGAGCACAAACTCATTTGGCTCAGTCGAGACAACTTTTAATGATAGAAAAAGAGAATGTTAGGCTCAATCGTGTGCTAGCATGATTTCCTTGAATCTAATTGAATCTAATTCAAATCTATTGAACTGGGTTAGTCTAATTGATGATATCCAAATCTAAATCTTTATTTGTATGATCTGGTTAGGTTCAATTCTGTATGGTAATGGGATATGTAGTGATCTCCATCATCAACATCATCGAAACTCCTTTCGATGGATCAGAACTCTTCTGATTCAGACAACTAGAATGATCGATCATCTAAATTATTCTAATTGCTTCCAAAATCCACCAGTGACACCTAGCAGTATATGGTCAATCCATCAAAATTGAAAATCAACCTCTTGGTGCAGCTACTTTGGTGATTAAGTTCTTCTATCTTGAGCTCTGATCAGATTAGGGTTAAGGTGAACTCGTCAACCCCTAATTTCTATCATATGATTTAATCATTCGATTCAAGTCCTATGTGAAAATCTTAATAGAAACTCTTTCTATTATTTCACTCTCTGCCATGGCCATGGGCTTATGGACTTGATTCTCATGATCATCATAGGGCTGCTCCTCATCCACCGAGGTAGATAGATTTCATCTTGGTGCAATCCAATTCCTACAATGAACATGCTATAGCCAACATACACCTCAGGATTCCAAATGGCTAGGAGACCAAGTCATGGTAGAGTCAAACTATAACACCCTCAAGGTGAACTACCGATGCACCTCAGATCAAAGAACCAGACGCACCACTGTAGCTTCGAGTCAGTCATCGACGAGAAGGTAGACTTCCTTATGACTACTCGAGGTAGTCATGCTCACTGCCCTTGTTCTCTAATGAGTACCTGTATTCTCGCTCCGATGTCTCTACACCGTAGACTCAAGACTCATCTACTATAAAGAAGCGATTGTACACTAACCTTCTGGATCAATCACCATCCTTATGTTGATCCTACGGTCAGGAGCATTTTATGAGTTAATAATGAAAATTTTTGTCTTAAATTTTTAACTCTTGAAAATAAGAATTATCATTACCATTAAATCAAGGGATGTATCATAGACACTAAATACACATATGTGATAGAAAATAATCCATTTTATTATTTATAATCAAAATTATAATTTTGTCTTAGAAGTGTATTACAAGTGTCAGCCAATTCTGGCTTCTAGGGCACACATATCTAACATATGAGTCACATGCCATTTTTTTTGAAAAATAGTTTATTCAAGATGGTGGCATCGGAAGACAGTTTAGGCTTGAGGGGAATGTCTCCGAAGAGCAATGAGCCACGGAGCCTATGGAACCCAGTCAGTTAGAGCCAATCCACACGCTACCTTTTCCACCTCATAAGTCGAATAGGATTTTTCATCCTCCTGAGAGGTATTTAGATACTATTCAGGAGGATGTAGAGAAAATGTTCCTCACGAGAAATGGGGTTCATGGTGATGATCCCAAAACTTATGATGAGGCGATATTAGATATTGACTTCAAAAAATGGTTAGAGGCAATGAAGTTAGAAATTGACTCAATGCACTTAAACTAAGTCTGAACCTTAGTAGATCCACCTAAAGGTATCATACCTATTGGGTGTAAATGAATCTTCAAAAGAAAGATAGGTATAGATGGAAATGTAGAGACATTCAAAGCTGGGCTAGTAGCGAAAGGTTATAGTCAGCGTGAAGGAATTGACTATTAGGATACCTTCTCGCCAGTAGCCATGCTTAAATCCATCCGCACATTGCTTACTATTGTAGCCTATTTTGATTATGACATATGGCAGATGGATATGAAAATATCATTCTTAAATGGATATCTTGAGAAAGATTTCTATATAGAATAGCTACTTGATTTTACATCCAGTGATGATGATCACAAGATCTGCAAGCTATAAAGATCTATTTATGGACTCAAGCAAGCATCTCGAAGCTGAAATGCTCATTTTAATGATATAATCAAATCATTTAGTTTTATCAAAAATGAGGAATCTTGTGTTTTCAAAAAGATCAGTAGGAGCACTATTGACTTTCTCATATTGTACGTAAATGACATCCTTCTGATTGGAAATGATATTTCCATATTGATCACCATCAAAATATGGTTGTCTAAAGAGTTTTCTATGAAAGACCTAGGAAAAGCATCCTTATTTTGGAGATTAAGGTCTATAGGGATAGACCGAAGAAGATGTTGGGTCTCTCACAGAAGATGTACATAGAGAAGGTACTGAAGAGGTTCAGCATGAAAAACTCTAAGAGGAGACTAGTGCCCTTCAAACATGGCATTCATCTCTCTAAGAAGATGTGTCCTAGTACACCTGAGGAGATTGAATGCATGAGCAAGATTCCTTATGCTTCGGTAATAAGGATCCTCATGTATGCCATGCTATATACATGTTGTAAGTGTCATGAGTAGGTATCAGTCGAATCTAGATGAAAAGTATTAGACTTCTGTGAAATGTATCCTTAAGTACTTGAAAAAGACTAAGGATATATTTCTGATCCTTGAAAATGGAGAACTCCAAGTCTAGGTGTATATAGACTTGAACTTCATGTCCAATATAGATGATCGAAAGTCAACATCTAAAAGTCTGTTTGTATGTAATCATGGTACTGTAAGTTGGAAGAGTTCTAAGCGGACCATGATCGCAAACTCCATTATAGAAGTTGAGTACATCGCTACCTCAGAAGTTGCAAAGAAAGCATTCTAGTATAAGAAGTTTGCCACAAAACTTGGAGTGATGCCATCAGATATCGTTTCTCTGTATTGCGATAATAATAGCACCATAGTCCTAGCTAAGGAGTTGAGGTCTCACCAAAAGTCAAAGCATATCGAGCGGCGATTCCACCTCATCTATGATTACCTCGAGAAGGGATATATCGAGGTCAAGAGAGTCGACTCTATAGACAATGCGGTAGACCCATTGACGAAGCCTTTGGGATAGCAGAAGATCGAAGCCCACCTTGAGAAGATGGGACTTAGATTTGTAGCCAATTGGCATTAGGTCAAGTGAGAGTTTATTAGATGAGTACCCTAGAAGCCGGATTGACTAACACTTATAATATACTTTCTAGGGATATTTTTATAATTCTAATTTAAAATTAATAAAAGAATTATTTTTTTCATATTATATATTCTAAGTGTCTGTCATACATCCTTTGAGTTAATGGGCATGATAACGCATATTTTCAAAAGTTGAAAATTTAAGACATATGTTATCATAATTAACTCATAAACTATTTTTGATCGTAGGATCATCACGAGGATGGTAATCAATTCGAAAGATCAGTGTACAATTATTTTCTTAGGATAGATGAGTCTTGAGTCTATGGTGTGGAGATATCGGAGTGTTAGTATAGATACTCATTGAGAACAAGGGCACTGAGCGTGACCACCTCGAGCAATCATAAGGCAGTTTACATTCTCATCGATGACTAGCTTGATGCTGCAGTTGTGTGTCTGGTTCTTTGACCTGAGGTGCATCAATAGTTCACCTTGAGTGTGTTACTATTTGACTACACCATAACTCAGTCTCTTAGCCATTTAGAATCCTAAGGTATATGTTGGCTATAGCATATTCATTGTAGAGATTGGATCACACCAATAGGGGATCTATCAACCTCGGTAGAAGAGTAGTCCTATGATGATTATTAGATCGAGTTCTTAAGCCCATGGCTATGGCAATGTGAATTAATAGAAAGAAGTTTCTATTAGGATTTCACATTGGACTCGAATCGAATGATTCAATCATATGATGGATGTTGGGTTTGACGAGTTCACCATAACTCTAATCCTATCAGGGTTCATGATAGAAGAATCCAATCACACAGGTAGCTGCATTGAGAGGTTTCTATTCGATTATGATGGATTGCCACCATATATTGTTAGGTGTTACTAGTAAATTTTGGGATTAATTAAGATGGTCTTGATGATCGACCATTCTAATCGGATGAATCGAAAGAGTTCTGGTCCATCAAAAAGTATGTCGATGATATTGATGATAGAAATTATGACATATCTCATTACTATATAGAACTAAATCTAACTAGGTCACACACAACAATTTGGATTTGGATGTCATCAATTGGACTAACTTAGTTTGAGTGATTTGGATTAGACCTAATTAGATTCAAGAAAATCATGCTAGCACACGATTGACCCTAATTTTCTCCTTATATAGTCTTTCCGATTTATCTCGACTGAGTTAAATTGGATTTGACTCTCCTGAAAATTCTGTATGGATTTGTTCTAGTTTGACTAGAGCTTGTCCAGATCAGATCAAGGCTTGTCCTAGCTTGATTAGGGCTTGTCCTGAAAAGTATGTGGCTTATCTTAATCCCATTGGATAGGCCTTAGGACAAGGGGTCTTTTGACCCGATATTTGCAAGAATTAAGGGAGGGGCTCACCCCCTTAGATTTTTTATAGAGCGCATGTCCCAATGTTGACCCTAGATTGATTTTGATAATAATAAAAGCATTTGAGTATAGTTTGTTAATTTACTAACATTGTTTGTGAGGATGTGTAGTTGTAAAATTCAAGAGCTCACAAACTCCAAGTGTTTCCATTTATCTAAATGAAGACTCATCACTCAAGATTTTATAGAAGATACTTTAGAGTGGATATATCTTTCAAGAGGTTTTAATGAAGGATAAATCAAGGCAAAATGACAAGTCTAACCTACAAAGTAAATTGGGGAAGAAAGGATCACAAATAGTGTTTGGCATGCATGATACGCAAACTGAGTCGATCCAGTTTAAGATTGAGCTGACCTAGTCTCAGTCAAAGTAAATGATAAAAAATATAGAAAGCAAGATGTTTCATGACCCAGGGTACTGAGCCGATGTAGTTTTCAACCGAGCCGATCTAGTGACAACTAGACCAATCCAGTCAGAAAAGTAGCCATCCCAGTCTCAAAAAATAGAAGATGATAGAAATAGGTATTTTGGGATCTCTGAGATTGAGCCGACCTAGCTAAAAATTGATGATAAGTGCTATAAATATAATAATTAAAGTATTAAATTATAAATTAATTAATCTTATTTTAAAAAAATTGATATTTTTTTAATTTTATGTAGGAAAGAAGGCCACCAATGTGAAGATCTAAATTTTCTTATTCAAATGAAATAAATTTCAAGCAACATGAACTTCAAACGAGCCCGAAAATAATTTTCAAAGGAAATAAAAAAATAAAAAAAAATAATTAGCCATTCGGTTTGATTCAAATCGGCTCAGCAAACTAGCCAGGCCCGACTGCAAAAGAACCAAACCGATCGCTGACATCATGCTGACGTCAAAATTTTTCACAGCATATAGTGGACCACTACAGTAACCTAGTCAGGGGCATGATAGGGATTTCACGCGACAGGATTGGCTGACAGACGGATGGCCCATGGTGAACCCAGCTCACAACTGGTCTACATGGGATGTAGGTAGGATCGGACGACTACTTTCACTAGAGTTTTGATTCAACGGTTGAGATCGAGGCACTGACGGACGATGGATGCGGCTCCCGATCAAGATCCAATGGTCTGAATGGTTCTTGATTTTTAATTAAATGCTTGAAGCCCTTCAAAAGTAGATTTGATGGCCCAAAATCCATCTAATGGCTGATCCGATGGCTGCCATGAATTCCTACTTGATTTGGGATATTTTAAAATATTTTTAAGTGGTTTTTGATGCATTTAATCGCCATCCAACGGCCAAAATGATCCAAGCCTTATTTGAGTTGTTCCAAGAGTTCTAAATCCTAATTTCAGTGGGAATTTTCATCAAAGCAGTCCCTCTTGACTCTATAAAATGGCCTGTGTAGAACACAATAGGGGGGAATAATAGAGAGAAAAATAGAGAATAAAGAGGGAGGAATAGGGAGAGGTCTAGAGAGAGCTTTTTATTTTATTTTTCTTTCTTTCTTTCTTTCTTTTATTTTTTTTTTCTTCAAGATTAAGCAAGCAGCTCTCTTCTTCTTCATCAAGTTCTTCATACCAAGAGCAACGGATAATCAATTTCAGTAATAAATAAATTTTATTTAAATTTTTACATGCCTTTTATTTTAATTATTATTTTTGATCCTTTTACCATGAACTAAAATTTCTTTTACTAAGGCTAAGGTGTAGCCACTCTTTTTGATGCAATATTCAGTATGATTTATTTTTAATTTTATATTTTGTTATTGAGGAGTATATAAATCTGCTTTTAATGCTTTTAGATTACTAGCCATCTTCTAATTGATTTGATGAACATAAATGATATGGACCAAGTACGTCTATGTTGATACTTCTTGATTTATATACCTTGTATCATGAATTGAATTAGAATTCATATGCATATAGAAATTTTAGTGTGCTTTGGACGCAGCATATTTTAATTAGAAGATTTCACAAAACTTAAAGTATTAGTATTTATTTAAATTACACCTAGACAAAAAAATAGTTAATAAATATTGATAGTTTTACTATGTCTGGACCAAAAGATAGTGAATAATCTAGGAGATTCCACCATCACATGAAAAAATGAACCTAATTTATACAAATACTTGAATATTATATTGATTAAGTTGGTGAACCAATTGCCTTAGTAACCTATTGCTCTTGACTTAAACCCTAATAATTACACTCTTTTTATTTTCTTGCAATTTATTAATTTATTTCTTTACTTCTTCTTATTTTTTTTAATTCCCATAAATTGATTATCTAAATAAAGCTTAGGAAAGAATATTTTTAGTACTTATTTTTCAATCCTCTAAGGATGATACTCTACACACACTTTATTACTTGATCGATTGGTGTACTTACGATAGCATAGATTAGCATGCATCAAATTTTAGGCACCATTGCCGAGAATTATGACTAAAATAATATTAAAATTTTGATCCTTACTTTACTTTAGAATTTAATTTTTAATTTTTATTCTTATTTTTTTTTAGGTTTATGTTCAGTGCATGACACATACTGGACATAGTGATTTAGTACCTTTTGACCCAGAAATTGAGAGGATAATCAGAAGACTACAACAAGAAAGAAACATGGCAGCTGAAGATCCTAACGACATCAATTTAGGATTAGATATGGTGGCAGAAGGATGACAAGAAGCTATTCGAATGGCACATCATCTATTAAATGATTACATCACACCATCTATAGCCGATGTAGCTTCGAGCATCAGGAGACTACCTGTGTGAACGAACAACTTTGAAATAAAATCAGCGATGATCCAAATGATTCAATCAACTATCCAATTTAGTGGACACATGCATGATGATCCGAATGCCTATATTTCTAATTTTCTTGAACTTTATCATATTTTTAAAATTAATGGGATATCGGATGATGCTATTAGATTAAAATTTTTTTCTTTTTCTTTATAGGATAAAGCTAAAAGTTGACTTCATTCTCTTCCTACAGGTTCAATCACTAATTGGGATGCCCTAGCCCAGAAGTTCTTAGCTAAATACTTTCCACCTTCTAAAACTACAAAGATGCGCAATAATATTATTTATTTTGTACAGATGGACATGGAGACACTATATGAGGCTTAGGAGTATTTCAAGAAACTACTGAGGAGATGTTCACACCATTAATTATCCATTTGACTTTAGGTACAATTTTTTTATAATTATTTATCTTCTACTAATCGTTCTATGATTGATATAGCAGCAAGAAGTACCATTAATCAAAAAATGAAGGAAGAAGCCTTTGATCTGATTGATGAGATGGCATCAAAAAGTTATCAATGGCAAGTAGATTACATGGTACTGAGAAGACCAGCAGCTATACATGGAGTAGATAGCATCCTAACTTTAACAACAAAGATTGCAGCTCTTCGGGCTGAACTCAACAACTTCAAGGGAGCAGCTATGCATGTACAGAGCATCACTTATGAGCTATGTGGAGGACATGATACTAACGAATGCCAGACAGGTAATCCCTTTGCTAAAGCCTCTGATACAGCTAACTATCTTGGTAATTTTTTCAGACCTCAGAAAAATAATTCCTACTCCAACACTTACAATCAAGGGTGGAGGCAGCATCCAAACTTTTCATGGAGCAATTAAAATGCAGCATAGCAACCACCCACAGGATTTCAAGCACCTAAAAAAAAGCATAATATGGAGGAGCCACTCATTAAATTTATGCAGAATCAAGAAGCAGCTATGAAGAATATGGAGACAAAATTCATGCAAAGTCAAGAAGCTACCATAAGAAATCTGGAAACCAAACTCAGGCAAGACCAAGCAGCAGCAAACTTGGAGATGCAAGTAGGACACATGGCAAAAATAATCTCCGAGAGATCACAAGAATCCTTGCCAAGCAACATGGAGACCAATCCAAGGGAGCAAGTCAATGCTATCATCCTAAGAAGCGATAAAGAGCTAGAGGAGCCACATCAGGATAAAATGACTGAAGAGGAAACTATAAAACAACCAATTAAAATTTGTCAGTCACCAAAACAACCAGTAGATGGATGGTCCCCAGGTATAAAATTTACTGATCCTAATGTGAAGCCCTATGTGCCACCACTACATTTTTTAGAAAGATAAATACAGCATCCAGATAAGAAATTTTCTAATTTTTTCAGTATGTTAAAAAATTTACATATCAATATTTCTTTTGTAGATGCTATCACTCAGATGCCAAGATATACCAACTTTCTTAAAGAAATTCTAACAAATAAGAAGAAGCTGAAGGAGCATGAGAGAATAAATTTAAATGAAGAGTGCTCAGCAATACTTTAAAATAAATTATCATAGAAGCTAAAGGATCTAGGGAGTTTTACTATCCCTTGCATTATTGGTGATTGTAGTTTTAATAAAGTTTTATGTGATTTAGGAGCAAGTATTAATCTCATGCCTTTTTCTACTTTTAGAAAGCTGGGTCTAAGAGAGCCGAAGCCTACCACTATCACTCTTCAACTAGCAAACAGATCCATTAAATATCCAAGAGGTATAGTGGAGGATATCTTGGTAAAGATAAACAAGTTTATTTTTCCTATTACTTTTATTGTTCTTGATATGGAAGAAGATATTAATGTACCCTTTATCTTAGGAAGATTCTTTTTAGCTACTGAAGGAGTTTTAATAGATGTTCAATAAGAAAAATTAATTCTTAGAGTCCAAGATGAACAAGTGATATTTAATATTTTTAAAGATACTAAACATCCTGATGATAATCAAACTTGCTTTCGAATTGACGTTATTAACAAATCAGCATATGAAAATTTTGTAGAAAATAGGTTTGAGACTAGTAAAGCTAGTAGTGTCCAATTGAAAGAGAATTCGGCCAAATATGAAAGCATATCTATTGAAGTGGCATCGGATTGATCCAGTTTAGAGCCTTAAGAAAGTCAAGCTAAAGACCATAAATCAGAACTACTAGATAGGTTGTTTCTTTTTTTTTTTAGTTTTGATTCTTTTCTTTTTATTTTCAGTAAATTCTTATTACTTTTTTATTGCTTTGGTGTATATTTTTAATTTTGCAGAGAAAAATCAAATGAGAGCTCAAGCCAAATTTTAAAGCTTCATAGAACCAGTTTGGACAAATAGTACAGATGTATTCTTTTCTATCTCTTATTGCACCTTTACTTTTCTTTTCTCCATTGAGATAATGTAGAATAAATTAGAGAATAAAAAAATTTATTAAAAATATATATATTATTAAAAAAATAAAAAATATGTGTCAAGAAAGAAAATCTTAAGTAAGATAGACTAAAAAAGATAATAAAAGTTAAAAGTATTTGCTAATGAATATAGCGAGCTAAAGAAGTAGATTAGTTGGTTTGACTTTTAGAGGCCTACTTAGGTCATTTAAATACTATTAGCACTTCTAATTGCACATGCACACTAATAAGGCAAAGTATGTGTTGATTATAAGGCCAACTGAGGATTCAATTATCACTGAAAATTGGTGGTTAATATACATTCTAATCAAAGAAACTTAAATTTAAGGAAAGAGTTACCTGCCAAAATAAAAGTGCAAAAAATAGAGTATATGTGGATTGCCTAAAGCTTAGTAACTGAATTTTTGCACCTAGGTCAAGTGTGGAGCTTCACGTCAAACGATGGAGGAAAGGCCAGGATGCTCAACAAAAAAAAAAAAAAAGAGGCAGTGTGAAAGCTACCTTGATTCATAAGCTTAACTTGGGATGGTATAGAAAATTAACCAAAATAAGTGATAAGATAAGATACCTTTATTCTTTAAATTAACACCCAAATACTAAGTTAGTCTTTACAAACACAAGTGCTATAGATCTTTAGATGTACTCTAAGAAAATTTTTGATTGTACTGACTACAAAATTTGCTTCTGAAGCTCAATACATAGTTAGCGATATTTTCTAAACTTTTTAACTTTTAATCCTAGATTTATTTTTATGAAGGAGGATCTTATTGAAAAATGATGATTAATATAGCATTGCTAAGAGACTAGCAATGACTAAGTTGGAGGGTGTGATAAGTGTTATAAATACACTAATTAAAATATTAAATTATAAATTAATCTTATTTTTAAGAAATTAATATTTTTATTAATTTTATATAGGAAAGAAGGCCATCAATATGAAAATCTGAATTTTCTGATTCAAATGAAATAAATATCAAACAAAACAAACTTCAAACGAGCTCAAAATCAATTTTTAAAAAAATAAAAAAAATAATTAGTTGGCTAGTTTAGTTCAAACTGGCTTAGCAAACTGGCCCGACCCGACTGCAAAAGAACTAGACTAACCGCTGATGCCCCGCTGATCTCATGTTGACGACAAAATTTTTTGTGATGTATAGTGGACCGTAAAAGTAACCTGGTCAGGGACATGATGGGGATTTCATGCGATAACATGCGATGGGATTGGCTGACAAATGGATGGTCCACGATGAACCTTGCTCGTGATCAGTCTACATGGAATGTAGGCGGGATTGGATGGCTGCTTTAGCTGGAGTTTTGATCGGATGGTTGAGATCGAGGCACTGACGAACAACAGATGCGACTCCAGGTCAAGATCCAATGGTCTGAATGGTTCCTGATTTTTAATTAAATGCCTAAAGCCCTTCAAAAGTAGATCTAATGGCCCAAAATCCATCTAAAGGCTAATCTGACGGCTGCCATGAGTTCCTACTTGATCTAGGATATTTTAAAAGATTTTTAAGTGGTTTTTGATGCATTTGATCGCCATCCAAAAGCCAGAATGATCCAGGCCTTATTTGAGTTGTTCCAGGAGTTCTAAATCTTGATTTCAATGGAAAATTTCATCAAAGAAACCCCTCTTGACTCTATAAAAAGGTCTGTGCAAAACACAACAGGGGGGCATAATAGAGAAAAAAACAAAGAATAAAGAGCGAGGAATAAGGAGAGGTCTAGAGAGAGCTTTTTATTTTATTTTTCTTTCTTTCTTTTTTTTTATTTCTTCAAGATCAAGCAAGCAGCTCTCTTCTTTTTCATCAAGTTCTCCATGCCAAGAGCAACGGACAACCAATTTCAATAATAAACAAATTTTTGTTTGGATTTTTATATGTCTTTTATTTTAATTATTATTTTTGATCCTTTTACCATGAACTAAAATTTCTTTTACTAAGGCTAAGATGTAGCTACTCTTTTTGATACAACATTCAGTATGATTTACTTTTAATTTTATATTTTATTCATGAGGAGTATATAAATCTGCTCTTAATGCTTTTATATTACTAGCCATCTTCTAATTGATCTGATGAACATAGATGATATGGATCAAGTACGTCTATATCGATGCTTCTTGATTTATATATCTTGTATCATGAATTAAATTAAAATTCATATGCATGCGAAAATTTTAGTATGCTTTGGATGCAGCGTATTTTAATTAGAGAGTTTCACAAAACTTAACGCATTAGTATTTATTTAAATTATGCCAGGACCAAAGGATAGTTAATAAATATTATAGTTTTACTATGGCTGGACCAAAAGATAGTGAACAATCTTGGAGACTCCACTATCACATGAAGCAAAATTAACCAAATTTATATAAATCCTTGAATATTGTATTGATTGAGTTGGTGAACCAATTACCTTAGTAACCTATTGCTCTTGACTTAAATCCTAATAATTACACTCTTTCTATTTTCTTATAATTTATTAATTTATTTCTTTACTTCTTCGTATTTTTTTTTTATTTTCACAAATTGATTATCTAAATAAAGCTTAGGAAAGAATATTTTCAGTACTTATTTTTCAATCCTCTAGGGATGATACTCTACTCACATACTTTATTATTTGATTGATTGGTGCACTTGCCATAGCGATAGAATAGCATGCATCAACTGAGCTGACTCCATTAAAAATTAAGCCGGCCTAGTATCTATAATGGCTAGTTTTTAGTTTCACAATTTTTTCACTCCACATGCCTCCCAACGGCTATTTTCGATCTTTCAATCACTAGATCACTTCCAGAAGCCCTTCTAGCTAACTTGTAATGATGGAAAATCTTAGGAATACCTAAGAAAATATTTGGAATAAGAAGGAAAACTTTTGAACTTACGAAGAAAGCTTCCAAGCAGTTTTTCAGTATATTCAAGTGTATGAGCAATATAGTGAAAAGGTAGGAGTGATCTTTAGACATACCTTTGTCCTTCCAACATCCTCACTCTGAGAGAAGTCAGGCCATTGCTATTGAAGATCATCTACTACTTTTTTCAAGCATTCAAAGAGAAGAAATCAAGCCAACAAGCCAAGCTCCCAGAATTTTTTTTCTTTTAAGCTTCAAAGAGTTTGTTTTTATTTTTGTTTATTATATTTTTTTTTTAATTTCAAGTTTCTTGGGGTGAGAAACTTGGGTTAGTCCAAGCCTAGAATTGGACATTGTAAAGATTTAATTGATGAGCCTAAGTAAAAATCAATCAGGATTAATTGTTAGCCCAAAAAAATAATTATTGTATGATTGTGGTTGGTGAGCCAAGAATAAAATCAACTAGATTTGATTGTGAGCCTAAGTAAAGCAATCGGACTGTATCAAGTTAAGTGATTATAGTTGAATTCCTAAGTGATTTACTTAGGGAGTGGACGTAGGTGCTGAGTTTAGCACCGAACCATTATAAAATTATTATGTTTGTGATTGTGTATTCTTTTCATTATAATTCTCATTCACTGCACATCATATAGTCTGATTCATTAAGCACTAAATTAGTTTAATCTGTTCATATCTCAAGTTTAAAATTTAAATATCTAATTCATCCTTTCTCTTGGGTAGCCATACTTAGGTAACATCCAAGGTGTTTTCATGAAAGAAATGAGGGTGCACGCCCCCTTATGGTGGGCGCCCTTAGTGGATAGGGTTAGGTGTTTTGATGAGATCAAAATACTTGGAGATATTTGGAAGTGCGAAACCTCTCTTCCCTATCTAAGTTTGACGCCAATTTTTCTAAAAAATTATGTGACAAAATTCAAAATAAATTGGTAGATGGTGTGGAGAGGTTCAAAGAGTCCTTTTGTTTCAAGTAAAACAATTACTTGAAATCCTAGGACTCTATGTTGGTGCCTTGGTCTATAAATATGGTCCTGCGCAAAGTGTTTGTACATTGCAATTAACAATGATGAAGCCCTGCCTCTCTCCCCATCTTCCATGCCCCTCTTCCTAATCCCATTCCTCTTCTCCATGCTTAAAAGGTTGGGAAAAAAATCTGCGATCAAGAGTTGAGAGCGGTGCTGTAAAGATTGAGCAAGGAAGATTCCAATCAAGAGACGAACGTGCTGCCTTCGGAGTTGATTTTGAAGGCTTTACAGATCAGATTTAGATCTGATCTTTTGAGATCAGATCTAGTAGGAGATGGCATCCAGATCTAACCCAAGTGAACTTTGGAAGAGGCCGGGCATGTCGGGGGCTAGATCCAGAATCTTGAAGTACAGTCAAGATCATCGACTAGATAAACTATTTACCCAAATCAGGTAACATCTGATGTTATGATTTTGTTTTAATTTTTGATTTCATATTCAGATCAATCTAATTAGATCTGAGAACTATCAGATCTAATCAGATCTAGGTAGAAAATTTATAAAATTTTGCTATATATTTGATTAGATCTGATTGATCCCATGGCAGAAAAATTAGATTTCCTTCATTCACTTCCAGTGATGGAGATCACAAAATCTATAAGTTGCAAAGATCCATATATGGATTAAAGCAAGCTTCTAGGAGTTGGAATACTCATTTTAATGATGTGATCAAATCATTTATTTTCATCAAAAATAGGAAAGAACTTTATGTGTATAAAAAGGCCAGTGGAAGTACTTTCACATTCCTCGTACCGTATGTGGATGATATCTTTTTTATTGAGAATGAAATTCCTATGTTAACCTTGATCAAAAGATTGTTGTGTAAGGAACTTTCATGAAAGACCTAAGGCAAGCATCCTATATTTTAGGAATAAAGGTCTATAAAGTAGATCTAAAATGATGCTTGGCCTTTCATAGAAAATGTACATAGAAGAAGTGCTAAAGAGGTTCAACATTGAAAACTCTAAAAAGAGACTCCCACCACTTAGGCATGGTATCAATCTCTCCAAGAAAATGTTCCCAAGTATATCTAAAGAGATTCAATGCATGAGTAGGATCCTTTATGCTTCGGCTATAAGGAGCCTCATATATGCCATATAATGTACTCAACCTGATATTGCCCTTGCTATGAGTATCACGAGTAGGTATTAGTCGAATCCAGATGAAGAGCACTGGATAGCTGTGGAGAGCATCCTTAAATACTTGAGAAGACTAAGAATTTGTTCTTGATCTTTAAGGGAGGATCGGAGTTACGGGTTGAGGAATACATTGATTCAAACTTTGTCTGATCCTGATGATAGAAGGTTTACATCAGGGTGTATTTTCATATACAATAGTGGTGCTACTAGCTAGAAGAGTTCCAAGCAACCTATCATAGCGAATTCAATAATTGAAGCTAAGTATATCATTGCCTTGGATGCTACAAAGAAATCCTTTTTGTATAAGAAATTCATTGCAAAACTTGGTGTAATGCCATCAGATGCCATTGCACTATACTGCGACAATAATAAGGCCATAGAACTGGCTAAGAAGCCCAAGTCTCATCAAAAGTCTATGCACATCGAACAATGATTTCATATTATATGTGAATACCTCAAGAAAAAATACATCAAGATATGAAGAGTAGACTTCACAAACAACATGATAGACCCACTGATAAAACAGTTAAGCTAGCAAAAGACTAAAGTACACCTTGAGAAGATGGATCTTAGGTTAATGGCCAATTAGCTTTAGTGCAAGTGGAAGATTGCTAGATATATGCTCTAAAAGTTAATATGGTAGATACATTATAATTTTTTAGGATATATATTTATACTTAAAATATTGATTTATCAATAAAATGGATAATTTTATTTTCATTCTTGTGTAATGTATCCTTAAATCATCCAAAAAATTAATAATTTAAAGACATATATTCTCAAGAGTTGAGAATTAAAAATATATGTGATTAATTTTTAAATTGCTCTAGATTGATAGATCATCATGGAGACAGTGATTAATCTAGTTAGATCGATATATGAATCACTTTCTTTGGGATAGATGAATCTTTAGTCTATAGTATAGTGACACCAAAGTGAGAGTGTGGATGGTTGTTAGAGAACAACGGTACTGAACATGACCATATGAGAGATCACATAGATATCTACTCATTCGTAATGATCTTCTCGATGCTGTAGTAGTGTGATTGATTTTTTTACCTGCGGTGACCTTGGCCACTCATAGTAAGATTGTTGTAATTTGACTGTACATAAACATAGTTTCTTAACCATTTGGATCCTTGTAGTATATATTAGCTATAATAGGTTCATTGTAGAAGAAGAGTGCACACCTAGATAGGATCTATCAATCTTAGTAGAAAAGAAGTAATCCTATGAAATTTGAAAAGCTGAGTCCTTAAGTCTGTAGCCACAGGAAGGTGATTGATGGAAAGGAGTATCCATGAATTTCATGATTTAGACTCGACCTAATTGAATCTTGCATATAACAGATGTTGGGATTTAATGATTTTTCCATAACCTTCATCATGATCGAGACTCATGATAGAGGAACTAAATCATATGATTATTGAAAATTATGTCCCAAAGCCAATCATTAGCCTATTGATGATTGTGTTACTTTGTACTTGTAAATGATTTATTGAATAAAATATAATTTTGACTTTTTCATCATAAATTTTACATCTTCTAATGAACTCTTTCTGTTGTGATGAAGTTCTTAGGGCTATTTAGTTTTGATAAAGAGAGAATTTATCGATTAGTCCTTAAACTATTCACAACCAAATGATACATTGTAAATTAGGACGACAACGTTTATCGAGTATAGATCACTGTATGCCATAAAGGTTGATTGTCCTCTTAACCAATGAGTATGAAGATACTGGTATGGCATACAGATGAGATATAAAGGATACATCATCACTAAACGTGACCAACTCCAGAGCATTCTACTGTAAAAAATTATTCTGATGGAATATGGATATAAGTGTCCCTTAGACTTGAGATTACCATAGTGGCTTGCAAATAACTCACTATGCTTTGATGTCGGACTATCTAAATTTTTAATTCAGTGATGAAAGATTTTTGGGTATAGTCAAGAACTTATGAAGTTGATGCGTGATCATAATGGAATTGACCACTCCAAGAATTTGGAGAAAATGCATCATTGTATTTCAATTTAGCAAAACCTTGGCCAGGATAATCTATGAGATGGATTTGATATTTTAAAATATAATGTGGATGACTTGATCAAGATTGATAGTTAAACTCTAAGTCATCCTATAAGCATTAAGGTCAAGGGGATGAATTATATGAAAATCATATCCATAAGGATTCTAAGAGTGTTGCTTTACACATTCGACCTATCTGGCCATCAGGTATCATTGCTAGATGGTCACTTTGATTGGTATAAAAATTTATTCTTATACTATCAACTTAGGTTTGAATCTATGGATTCACACATATAAAAGGTCTCGATCTGAACGGATGGTTGATCAATAATTTATAATCATTCTTAGGCTAAATAATCAATACGATTGATGTTTGACTGAGTGCAAGTATTGCAGAAGGATCGATTAGCAATTAAATTATTAATTATCTTAATTTGATTAAGTCAAAGGATTAAGATTAAGTTTAATTAAATATAATTTAATTAGATATGGTTTGGGTTTGATTGGATCAAGTTCAATTGGTTATTGGATGAGCCAATTGCAAGGAAGAACAAGTCTTAGTTCAATTAGGACTTGTATGAACCCAATCTCTAATTTGATTAGAAATTAAATTAAAATTAAATTTAATTTAATCTAATTTAATTAGATATTTAGTTGGACTAAGATCTATTCTAATTGGATTGAATTAATTTTAATTTAATTTGGTTCAAAGATCATATTTGACTAAGTCAAAATTGGAAGTCCTAGTGTAACTAGGACTTCCCTTCCTTGTGCCATCTTAATCCCAACACCCCATTCCAATTTCCCTTGGAGTTTTGTGTGAAAACTCCTCACTCCCAAGCCTTCACGCCCACCCCCTTTGCTCTCCTTCTATCTTACATGGAAGGCAGTTATGGACCAAGTCAAATTTGGTTAGATGTTTTGAATTCAAACTCTATTTGATAGAGTTTGTTGCAATCAAAACAACTATCCTTATGTGCCGCCAACCCATCCAGATTTTTTCTAGGATTTTTGTGGGAATATGAGAGTTTTTATGGACCAATTATTGGTGGTCCATGGATAGAGAAAAGGAGGGGGCACCCAAGTGTTGGGCGCCCCATATCTTGCATTATTTGGACAACCCTTGCTCGGTATTTGACCTAGACAAGGATTGTTCCATATCTCTCTATAAAATGGAGATTAGGGCATGGGTTTTTCAATGCTTCCAGACCTAAGAGAGAGATATTGGGGTGTGGAAAAAATTTGAGAGAGAAATCCTTGGGCGTGGGATTTTGTAGCGATGCCAATCAAGGAGTCTTGGTGAGAGAATAATGAAGAAGAAAGGTTCTTCTTCTAGGGTTTTTCCTTTAATCTCTTCCTCCTATTTTTTGTGAGTTTTTGAGAGGTGTCCCTTCTTCACAAATCTCTTTTCTTCCTTCTAAAAATTAGAGTGTCCAAGTTTTGAAGAAGAAAGTTCTAGATCAGCCATCGAAGAAGGATCAGCATAGTACAAGCATGTTGTGCTGATTTTCTGACATCGGACTTTGGATCTTGCATCGAGGCCTTATATGGACAACCTGTAGAGGCCAAACACATGTGAGGCATGGAACGATGACCTCAATCTTAGATCAGCAAGTTAAGGAACTCATCTTGCAAAGGTAAAGGTAATACAATCTCCTACTTTGATGTTGATTTGATCTAGTACTGCTTTGATGTTGATTTGATCAACATCATCCTTCCTTACTTTTTATTTTCAAATTTAAAAGTATGCTTAAATCATGTGATAGGATCCTAGATCTAGGGCTCTTTCATATCTTTTAAATAAATTAATATGATTAATTTATTGCTTTCGCTGTCTAATTTTTGAAAAAGTTTCAAAATCGATCCCTGAAATCCTAAATGGTTGCCTTCAATTGGTATCAGAGCGTAGGTTCTTTATTATATGATTTTTTATATATTTAGATTAATAATTTAGATTAGATCTAAATTATAATCTATTATTTAAATTTAAAATTAAAAAATAGATTATATAAATTGATTTATAAGATTGTCCTGATGTAAGGTTTATCTCTTATAGTGAAAAGGTTGTCATAGTTCATGTAGATCTAATATAAATCAGAAATTTATTAGTTATGATCTAGATTTATTAATAATTTATTAGATTTAAAATTATTTAAATCTAAAATTATATATGTTAGATTATATGGACTGATCTTATAAGGTTGTCCTGCTATAAAATTTATCCTTTACAGTAAAAGATTGTCCCAGTATGTGCTGATCTAAAATCCTAATCATAAAATTTTAGGTTAGATCAAAAAAAATTTATGATTTGATTGAAAGTATTTCAATCTAATTTTTATCATCATAAATATGTTAAATTTGATCTAAGATAATTTATGATAGATTAGTATTAAAATTATTTCAATCTTGAATTACATGAATATATTTAGATTAGATTTAAAGTAGATTCATATTTTTATTATTTGCATATTGATTATAAATCAAACATGCTACTAGTTGATAAAATCATATTATAAAAATATTTTATAAATATAAAAAATATTTTTAAAATGTCGAATTCCAACCCTCAGTCCAAAACTTAATTAAGAATTAAGAGTTGGTTTGATTAGGATCTAGGATTATGAATTGAACATACTAAGACACAAATCATAATATTTGGGTTAATAGGTTAGTGAAAATTAGGTCCATTAATTAAGTTAGATCTAAGGTTGGATTAAAGAATAGACTTAATTGGAGAATTGACTAAATCTAATCAATAGTTGTTATAGATTAGGTCAAGAATTCTCTAGATCAATTATAATAGTTGTAGTTGGTCAACTAATTTTCAAAACCAAGATGGACTTGATTCTTGGTTACGTGGTCTAGCATGAATTGTTAGATTGATCCAATCAAAACTAATTAACTAGTTGGTATCTAAGATAAGTCTGATAATTTAGATTGGTGGACTTTAATTAGCAAGCCACTTACCTAACCATTTCTGATGGAGTCTAAGGCAAGCTTTGGCAGACCCTTCCATCGATCTCACTTACCTGGTCTTCTTGGTGAAATTATATTTTGATCAGATTACTTGATAATTCGAACTAACCCATGTCAACTAGGTAAATTAGAGTGACTGATTTAGATACTCCTAGACTGACTTATCAATGGTCTCCCTTAATCTAACTTAATGAAGTCAGTGGGAGGATCATGATTAGCTAGTTCCTCTGACTTTCTTCAAATTAAATTATTTAAATCCTTTAAAATTACTAGGTTCTTAAAATTGAAATAGTTATGATGATAACTAAATCATAGCCTCTCATTAAGTGGGTGATAATGGATCCATTAGTTGGATAATCATTGGTGGTCCAAAGGCCTGGTGCTTATCAACTAATGGAATTGTCAATTACAATATGATTTCTTGGCTGTATCTCTTAGAATGATAGTTAGATTGATTAACTAAAGTTAGGCTTAATCACTCATTGATTAGATGGACCAAGCATGGTCATGTTAATGGTTGGACCTAATCGGACCTTTTCAGTGGAGGCCAATGTTAGATATATGTGCCCTAGAAGCCGAAATTGGCTGACACTTATAATACACTTCTAAGGGCAAAATTATAATTTTGACTATTATCAATAAAATAAATTATTTTCTATCATATATGTGTATTTAGTGTCTATGATACATCCTTTGAGTTAATGGTAATGATAATTTATATTTTCAAGAGCTAAAAATTTAAAACATGAATAATCATTATTAACTCATAAAATGCTCCCGACCATAGGATCATCATGAGGATGGTGATTGATCCGAAAGGTTGGTGTACAATCGCTTTTCTTTAGTAGATGAGTCTTGAGTCTACGGTGTGGAGACATCGGAGCGAGAGTATAGATACTCGTTAGAGAACGAGGGCACTGAGCGTGACCACCTCGAGTAGTCATTAGGAAGTCTACCTTCTCATCAATGACTGACTCGATGCTACAGTGGAGTGTCTGATTCTTTGACTTGAGGTGCATCGATAGTTCATCTTGAGGGTGTTATAGTTTGACTACACCATAACTCGATCTCCTAGCCATACAAAATCCTGAGGTGTATGTTGGCTATAGCATGTTCATTGTAGGAATTGGATTGCATCAAGATGGAATCTATCTACCTCAGTGGTAGAGGAGCAGCCCTATGATGATCATGAGAATCAAGTCCAGAAGCCCATGGCCATGGCAGAGTGAAATAATAGAAAGAGTTTCTATTTAGATTTTCACATCGGACTTGAATCGAATGATTACATCATATAACAGAAACTAGGGTTTGACGAGTTCACCTTAACCCTAATCTGATCTGAGTGTTATAATCTTTCGTTAAAGAATTAGATATGGTGCACCTTTCAAAGAGTATATGATATCTTATAAATAATAAAACTATAAATTCTCCAAGGCTTAAGGCATTGGTTTGTGCTAAATCGACATACAAGAGATGGTACTACAAATGTTAGTTTAAATCTTTTAAACTAACATTTGAAAATCTTTCTTTATTCTTCCTTCTCCACAAAGTGGATTAAACCCCCTTCGTCAACAGATAAGAAACAACCAAGACAGGAAATTGGGAAGCCCCCTCGAACTATGTAAATTAGTTTAGCAGAAAGATGCAGCTCTCTCAAGAGATTTTTGATCTACTCGAAAGAAAGTCTTTCTTGATTGTTCAGGTTCAGAGGAACAGCAACAATTATTTCATGGATATACCGAACAAAAGGAAGATGCGGAAAGCGGTTGATGAATGTTCGATCAAAGTAATCTAAATAGAAATTTAATAACACGCTGGCGAGAAGGCCTACAGCCGGTACCCCAGCCTCTGCTGACCAATCTCTTCCGTCCTCATCAAGAATAGACAAGTTCAGAAAGGAGGAAACCAGTTGAAAAATGGATGGATCGTTCAGAACGGGTTCGAGTTTAGCCAAGAGACGCGAAC
>QRFJ01000537.1:35399-136683 GCA_006176705.1 Cocos nucifera
AACCTAGCAAAGAGGAGGGCGCATGCCATCCTTGGCGTGCGCCCAAGCAGGAGGCGCCCAGGAGTTCCTATTGGATAGGGACTCCATCTCCTTTTTGGATTTCAATTAGACTTCTCCTAAGAACCAAGTTTGACTGATCTTAGATGCCATCTAAGGATGAATCCAGGGGACTCTATTTCCACCAATCAGATTTAGATCTGATTTCACAAAGGATTGTGATTGGTTGGGAAGAAGAGGAGTTGGATCATGCATAGTCTATATAAATAAGACCTTGCGCCCAACTCAAAGAGCAATTGAATTCTCCACACCCCAAGGCTCTCTCTCTCCTCCTCCTCCATACCAAGACTATCTATTCCCCCTCCTCTCCACACCAAAAGTAGTTTGGGATCCAGGTTGGTGCAATCCAGATGAGAGAAAGGCGACAAAAAGCTAGAAGGCTGCGCTGCTGCAAAGGACAACTGTTAATCTTCGAAAGGTATTTTGAAGATCCTCCAAATTAGATTCAGATCTGATTTTTGGAGATATGATAGAGAAGAAGAGGATCTCCAGATCTAGCCTGAGTAGATACCGGTAGAGGCCAGGCACTTACGTGGCTAGATCTAGAACCTTTCACTACTTACAAGATCATCAACGGGTAATAGGATTACCCTACATCAAGGTAAATTAAATTTGATTTAATTTATCTAAATTTATTTTAATTATTAAAATAATAAAGATTAGATCTAAAATATTCTAGATCAAAGAAAAAAAATTTTGAAATATATCTCTTGATCCGATCAGATCTGAACGAACCTGGTCCAAAAAATCAGGATTTTCCTTCAACCAAAACCTATTGATTAGGGATTGGGGCAAAATTAAAATACTAAAAATTATTTAAAAAAATAATTGATGATGATCCTTGATAAACATATAAAATATATATATAAAATATTAATTTATTAATTTATTAATTAATTTATCATTATTTCTTAAGAATTGATATTTTTATTTTATCTCTTGTAGAAAAGAAGATCAGCTCGATTTATGGGTCACAATGGAATAAATTTTACTTAAATTGAAGCTAAAATGAAAAGTTATGAAGTCCAAAAGTTTTAAATAAAAGAAAAAAAAATAGTCTGGTGCACGGTAGATCAGTCGGTCGGTCCACGATTTCTATTGTAGACCAACCAGGTCAATAAGCATGGCGAACCAAAGCGCGTCACATGGCAGACCTAGACCCATAAGGGGTTCATGGAAAATCCATCACAGGTCATAGGGGTAGAACAGTAATTTTTAAAGTAGAGTGCAGCATGATTGGTTGCGGCATTTGGTGCAGTCGGTCTATGCGGTCTATAAGAGTAGTAATTGCATGATCCGATGGTCGGCATTCATTCTAGTGGAGATCCAATGACCAGCATCAAATCCTTCTTTGATTCAAATAGTACCCAGTTGATATTGCACGATCAGATGGCCAAGAAATGAGCCGGTCAAGATCCAATGGCCAAAATTCATCTCCATCTTGATTAAGGAAGATCCAGCGCCATCCAATGGTCCAAATTCAATCTTAAGCTTGATTGAATGGCTGAAAATTAATCTAAGCCCTATTTAAAAGGATTATTTTGGTTAAATCTGGGCCATTGAGATCCGATCTGATGGTAGAAAATTATTCCAAGAAGCAGAATCCGATCCAGAGTCGATTTCTTTAGTTTTTCACCAATTTTAACCCAATTTGTCTCCTTTTCTCTCTATAAAAACCTCCCCAAAGCTTCCATAAGCCCTGATAACCCTCCCCCTTAGGGGAATAAGTCCTCTAAGCTCTTCCGAACCCCTCAAAATTCTTCAGAGCCTCTCTTTCCTTACCTAAACAACCAGGAAGCTCCCTTTCTCTAATCCTCTCACTCTAGGCCTTCTTCCTTCCTTCCTTCTTTCTTCCTTCAATAGACCACAAAAGTCTGCATCTCCATCAAAACTTCTCTTTTGTTCTGAATTTCTATCACCTACTGCTGCCTAGATTCTTCACAAGACTTTAAGCATGAAGATTTCAGCAAGAAGCTCCTCAATGTCCAACTGATCATCTCTTTCCCAGGAGATCATTATGATCTTATTTTAATAATATTTTCTATTTTCCATCTTTTGTATTTCTTTTTAATTTGCACTAAAGACTATTTTTAGTTATAATATCTTTATGTCTTTATTTTTTGTAATTAATCTGGAATAGTTTATTATCCTTGAGACGAGCCGTGATCTATGGGTATAGTTCGTGCTCTTGGGATAGATTATATTTGGATTAATTCTTGGTAATATATCTAAATCAATTTAGACTAGCCTATAACTTTAATGGATGGACTGTGATCTAAGGGTATAGACCGTACTCTCTAAAATAGGTTATATCTTTATTGATTAGATATTAATTATAGCATATTAAAAAGTGTACTAGCTATCAGATAAATGATCAATTGAAATCCTGAGAATCCATCTCTATACTTGCAACCTTTCTTTAAATTAATTTTTTTATTTATTTATTTTCTTAATTAAGTAGCCTTTTAATTAATTCTTAAATTATGCTCTTAAGTTAAATTTATTATTTAAATATAATTAATATGATTTCGATGGATACGATTCCGACTCATCTTATCTATATAGTATTGAGTTAGGTTTTATTTTTGACCTCCTACGATAGCGATCAAATTTTAGCATCATTACCAGGGATCATGATTTAGTTGCTTTAAATAAATAAATAAAACTAAAAAAATTTTAAAAAATAAAAATAAAATAAAAATAAAAATAAAAATTCAAAAAAAATATTTTTTTTTTAAAAAAAATTTATTGACACCGCATAAGCTGTTTAGGGTTTAGAGACTTAATGACAAAACCTAACAAGTAAACCTAATTAATTTAAATTTGCACAGTTTCACTTTACTTGGACATCTTGATTTTTTGTATCTCATCTTCATAAGATACTTTAAGGGTGCTAAACCAAATTAAATAAGATAAGATAGAAATTTGATCACCCTTCCTTAGCCCACAAACAATCAACCTTCATATTGCATTAACCCAAGCCTTTAATTTTCAAAATCAATTAGACGTTGGATCCTAAGAATACTCGAGCTTATTAGGATAAGAAATCCTAAAAGTTGGATCGGGTTAAGATTAGTCAATTTGACTGGTGTCTAAGGCAAGTGGTTCAGGAACGACTGAGCTCGAAGGAAGGTGGTTTATAATTGATTCCATTAGCTTACTTAGCCAAGCACAATTGGTGTCTAAGGTAAGCAACGAAAAGACTCCCACCGATCTTACACTTACCTGGCCAGTTAAGTGGCTGATTCTTACTTGGAGGGCTTGAAGGAGATCTTGACAGTTAGGAGCTGTCTAGATCTAGGATAACCCTTAGCTAGGATTGATTGCATAACTCGATTACTAACCCACAAACATCAAACCTAATTAACCTCTTCGCATCTATTTCTTAGATTTAGGACTCTGTAGGCTCTTATCTTTAGAATTTCTTTCTTCTCTTTTTATCTTATTAAAAAAGAAATATATATATATATATCTATAAAAACTTAAAACTATATTTGCTCTAAGGCATAATTGTGGGGTATATACTTAAGCATTGTCCATTACAACCTAAAATTTAAATCCAAGATCCTGAAATCAAACAAACCCTTAGAGCTAATAAACCTAGAATTATGGATCCATTCTTTCACCAATTGGAGGAATACTTTACCCCTTCTTCTTATACCTATGATGCCTATACACCCATGTATGAACTTAATAGAGGTGAAATCTATGAGGCTGAAAACTCCACAAATATCCATAATAAGATAGGTAAGCTATCCTAAAAACTTAACTATCTATTAAACATGAGATACTCTCCTACCTCACCCTTGCATGTGTGTGACATATGTTCGAGTCCCAACCACCTGATCAATAAATGTCCAGCTGCATATCGATCTTGAAAATTATTGAGAATTATATCCTAAAGCCAATCATCTAGGTTGTAGTTGGTTAAGCTAAATATAATTAAACTTAAATTATTAATAATTAAAATTATTATTTTGATCTTTTCATCACTTTGTGCATCTTTCTATAATGAACTCTTCTGTGATGAAGTTCTTAGGGCTATTTAGACACAACAAAGGAGGATTTATCGTTTAGTCTTTAAATTAGTTCAAGACCAAATGATATGCTGTTACTCAAGATGACAATGTATTGAGTGTAGATCGTTGTGTGCCATAAGTATTGGTTGTCCTCTTAACCAAGAAGTATGAAGATACTGTTATGGCATGCAAGTGAAGTGTAGGGATATATTTTACTGAACATGACCCAATTACAGAGCTCTCTGCTATCAAGAGTTGCTCACGAAGGATATGGGTATAAGTGTTTCTTAGATCTGAGACACCACGGTCACTTGCAAGCAACTTCACTGTACTTAGGTACCAAACTACCTAAATTTCTAATTCGGTAATGGAAGGCTACTAGGTGCAGTTAAGTACTTGTGAAGTCAATGTGTGTGTCAAAATGGGATTGATCCCTCTAAGTGTTGGAGCAAATGCATCACTATATTTTAATTTAGCAAA
The DNA here is from genome assembly GCA_006176705.1 of Cocos nucifera. Lineage (NCBI taxonomy): Eukaryota > Viridiplantae > Streptophyta > Magnoliopsida > Arecales > Arecaceae > Cocos > Cocos nucifera. The sequence continues at coordinate 39,956 of QRFJ01000537.1, forward strand.
TCCTCGATCGAGGTGGTCCATATGATGGATACTGAATTTTGAAATACAATATGGATGAATTTTTAGGATTGGCAGTAAACCTTAGATCATCCTTTGAGTATCGAGGTCAAGAGGATGAATTATATAATAACCATATGCCACAGGTTTGTCATTATTGCATTATAATTTTTCAACCTATCCGGACGTCGGGTATCATTGCTAGATGGTCACATCAATTGGTATAGAAAATCAGTTCTTATACTACCGACTTAGGAATCAAACCTATGGGGTCACACACATAAGGAGTTCCTACCTGATCTGATGGCTGACCATGAATCCTGATGACCTAGGACTATGTGGTCAAGAGTTTCACTAGACTAAAACTCTATGATTAGGAGTCCCACTAGACTAGGATTCTATCTTTATGGGTCCCACTAGACTGGGACTCAGAGTCCTATTTATTTGGAACTCTCTAATTAAGAGTCCTACTGGACTTGGATTCTATGACCAGGAGTCCCACTAGACTAGGACTCTACCTTTGTGGGTCCTACTAGACTGAAACTCAGAGTTCTACTTATCTAGGACTCTCTGATCAAGAGTCCTACTGGACTGGGACTCTATGACCAGGAGTCCCACTAGACTAGGACTCTACCTTTATGGGTTCCACTAGACTGGAACTCAGAGTTCTATTTATCTAAAACTCTCTAATCAAGAGTCTTACTAGTCTAAAACTCTGTGATCACAAGTTTCATTCATTTGGAATACTGGGTTCAAGAGTTCCACTAGTTTAGGACTTTTCAGGAGTTTCATGTTGATAGGACTCTGTTGTCCAAACACCCATCTGATTGAAACTCTGATATTTTTGAAGGATTAATTAGTAACTTGATTGCTGATTAGCTTAATTTGATTGAGCAATAAGGATTTGATCAAATCTGATCGAATTGGATTCGATTAGATTTGACCCGATAAGGTCATGAGATGACCTAATCGCTATGGAAGATTTGATCCTGATTTGATTAGGACCTAAACCTAATTAATTTTTAATTTGATTAGAAATTAATTAGATTAAATTAAACCTAATTTGATTGGATTTAACCTAGTCTAATTGAATCTAGATTAATTGATTTGGTTGAATCCAATTAGGACCAAGTCTTTGAATTCAAACTCTCCCATGCGCCCTCCATCTTTGACTTTTTCACTCTTGTTCCATGCCCCAAAATTTTTGTATGTAACTTTTCTCATGCCCATAAGGTTTCTACGCTCCCTCTCTTATCTGCTTTTGATCTGGTCCAAGGGTTGGACTAGTTCAAAGTTAGTTGAATTTTTAATTCAACTTAATTGGTTGAGTAGTTTGAACCCATCTTTATCCTTATCTGATTCCCATGCCCACCAAATATTGTCACTTAAATTTTTGTGCATTTCAGAGAGTGGATGCATAGAAGGAGTCCTTCAGCGCGTAAACTCCTAGGGTGGGCATTAGGAATGGGATAAGCACTTCCTTGAATTTTGAATTTAAGCAAGTGGTTGAAACCACATAACCTCTCTCTTCTTATCCAATCTCACATGGTTTTCCCATGGGTTGCATGCAACTTTTAAAGGGTATTTTTTTTATGCATGCATGAAAAAGGAGGGAGGCTACATAGAGGGATTTCTAAGAGAGAGAAAATCAGAGAAGGGGGCTTGTCCTATGCGTGGAAGGGTCAACTATAGTTCCTGCACCAACTTTTCTCACATGCTTCTTCTCAATTTTTTTCCTCTTGTCATCCATCTTAAGAGGATCTAATGTGGGTTTATGGTAGAGGAAGAGTCCTTCTTTCTGTGAAAATTTGTTTCACGAAAAAACTCCAAAGAGAGAGGGTGTGAGAGGGTTTCCGACGTGTCAAGGTTTTTCAGTGAGTGCAAAACCCTAGGATTGGGACCCTAGGTTCGAATGGAGAGATCGAGTGTTGTGAGAATCGAATCACCACCAAACTTTAGATACTGACTCATCATCCTCCATACTCCATGTTCTAATTTTTTGGAGCATCCAAAAAATCAAAAAGAAGGTGATCGATTGGATCGATCACGATCAGCCATCGAAGGCCCCGACGAGGAGCAAGCACTCCAGTAGAGCTAGTCGAGATCAGGAGCTCCATGTGGACCAACCATAGAGGTCGGACAAGTGTGCAACTACAGCATAAAACTAAAAACTTATTTTGGTAGATTCAGATTATGGAGATCAGCTACTCATGCACAGGTATCGAGTTCTAAACTCATATCGGTTCGTAGATTCAATTTGCTAATTGATCGCATTTAAATTTTAAATTATATATTAGCATGTCTAGATCCTAAGTAGGGTTTATTTGATTAGATCAATGCATACAATAGATTAATTTTAGATTAATCTAATCCTTCCACTGCTATATAATTTAAAAATATTTTGAAAATGCATGCTTTTATCCTGCTCGGTTTCCTTCAAAAATTTGTACATAAGCAGACTTACCCAACCCCAACTCAGAACAATTATTATAACCCTTACTCCAACACCTACAATCTAGGTTAGGAAAACTATTCAAATTTTTATGAGACATCATAACCAGCAACTATTTATGAACCTAGTTATCCAGAGGAAACTTATACGACATACCAATATCGAAATATTCAGCAACCCTCTTCAAGTGCTTATAGTTCAACACTTAAAGAGAATATTTTACACATGTTAGAAACTCATACTCAATCTATAGCCAAAATAGAAACCCAACTTAGTCAGCTTACTACTATGTTCAATAGTTGAAAGGAGGAAGAATTATCTGGTCAGCTCATAAAGTAATATATAACTGAGAGCTCCAATGTGCATGAAATTCTTATAGAACAGCCCGGTATACAAATTGAAAACTATTTTGAGGTTGATGAACCTAAAGATGTAATTAAGAAAGCTACCCCTAGAATTATTTCTCAAGACCCAGTGCATATACGTTTGAATCATTTTAGAGTGGATAATTTTAATGTAGATAGATACTGAAAATAAAAATACATTATTAGAGCCACCCAATTTTAGCACCACTATCCTAAGGGTTGATAAATATAAAATAATACCGGCTCTAATAGCTTCTCTTCTAAAATCTCCACCTCCTCCAGAACTAAATCCTCCCTTGGTCACACCAAGATATGCATGCTTAAAACCAATTGACACTCTTTCGATACCCATTACATCGGAGTCAACCTTTACCATAACACCTAAATTCATGAGCATACTAGAAAAATAAATGGAAGAAATTCTCAATAAACAAGAGTCTATGAATGGATTCATAAATTATTTTCTTAAAATCAAAAAAATAAAACTGACTAAGAATGAAGCTATGAGTTACTTTTTAAAGATTGGCAAGAAATTACTGAAATTCATAAATAATAGGATCGCAAGCCACCTTCCTGAGATTGGCAATCCAAAACCATTGGAATTTGTCAATCCAATTTTTGACATTGGATAGGCAGAGTCTTCTGATTTGGCTAAGGACCTTAAACATAGCACTTGTTGGGAGGCAACCCATTATTTTATTTTTCAGATTTCGAGTTTTCTAGTTTTATCTTTTTGTAGGAAATCAATAAAGATGATCGACTTAAGTTGGGGGGAGAACATCAAACATCCTAATGAACTTGATGGAATATTATGAAGGATCTACAAATAATAAACCAGGTGGTACCCCTCCTTGATAAATATTTTTATTTTTCTCTTCTTCCATTGAGGATAATGAAAATTAAGTTGGAGGAGAGGATAACTAACTTTAAATTTGTAAGTCCTCAAGTATGATTTAAAATAATTAGCTTTATATACCCAAACTTTGTTTTGATTAAAAGTTAATTAGGCATCCTAATTAATGAGTGATTAACAGTCTAGCTAATTTTAGAGATACTGAGGAATAAAGTACTAAGAAAACCCAATAAAAGGAAGGATTTAGGCTAGACTAAATTTTAAGAGTGATTCTAGAACCCACTTCTTATTGATCTCAATGAAGAATCTACTTCATGAGAGTTGGATGAAAAGATCAAACAATGCAAAAGTATCCTTTAAAATCTATTTATAAAAAAAATAATAACAACAAACACTAGATTTTCACTGAGTAACCAGGCTCCTTCACCTAAGTAAGCATTGTGGTTCGCATAAAAATGATGAACAGTATGAATTGAAAAGAGGTTTAGTATTGTCTCACTGAGTAACCGGCCCTCTTCACCTAAGTAAGCATTGTGGTTCACGTAAAAAGGTAGGGATGCAAGAATCTAAAAAAAAAAGTGGATAATAAGGGGACTAAGTTACAAGAAACATAATAAAACCCAACTCACATCAAGTTAGAGAATTTAGAGAGTAAAGTGGAAAGTTGGTGAAAAAAGAGCTCTAAAAATTTTGATGGCTAAGACTCAACCATTAATTAGATCAAATTGGTAATCCGACGATATACCTCTTTAATGATCTGGCCAGGAATCAGCTACCTTTAGGAGTATCTAAAATAAATTTTTAATTTAAGGCTAAGTTGGTATATATTGCTAATCTATCTATTTTACTTGAGGATGAGCAAAGTTTAAGTTGGAGGATGTGATAAACATATAAAATATATGTATAAAAATATTAATTTATTAATTTATTAATTAGTTTTTTTATTTCTTAAAAATTGATATATTTATTTTATCTTTTGTAGAAAAGAAGATTGTGGATTAAAAGAGCTCAATTTATGGGTCAGAACGAAATAAATTTCACTCAAATCAGAGCTAAAATGAAAAAATTATGAAGCCCAGAAGTTTTAAATAAAAGAAAAGGAAAAAAAAATAATTCGGTGCATGGTAGACCGGTCGGCACACCCATGGTTCCTATCGTAGATCAGCTAGCTCAGCAAGCGTGGTAGACCTGGACCCATAAGGGGTTCATGAAAAATCCATCATGGCTCACAGGGGTAGAACAGTAATTTTCTCAAGCAGAGCGCAGCATGATTGGTTGCGGCATTTGCGGTAGTCGGTCTATATGGTCTACAGGAGTAGTAATTGCACGATTCGATAGCAGGCATTCATTTCGATGGAGATCCAACGGTCAGCATCAAATCCTGCTTTGATTCGAAAGTACCTAGCTGATATTGCATGATCGGATGGCCAGGAATTGAGTCGATCAAGATCCAATGGCCAGAATTTGTCTCCGACTTGATTAAGAAAGATCCAGCACCATCCAATGGTCCAAATTCAATCTTAAGCTCAATCAAATGGCTGAGCCCTATTTAAACTATAGAAGTCCAATTTTGGTCAAATCTGGACCATTGAGATTCGATCTGATGGTAAAAAATTATTTCAGGGAGCAGAATCCGATCCAAACTCGATTTCTTTAGTTTTTCTCCAATTTTAATCTAATTTCTCTCCTTTTCTCTTTATAAAAACCTCCCTAAAGCTCCCATAAGCCCTGATAACCCTCTCCCTTAGGGGAATAACTCCTCTAAGCTCTTCCAAACCCCTCAAAATCTATTCAAAGCCTCTCTTTCCTCACCTAAACAACCAGCAAGCTCTCTTTCTCTAATTCTTGCTCTTAAGGCCTTCTTCCTTTCTTCTTTCTACTTTCTTTCTTCAACAGACCACAAAAGCCTGCGTCTCCATCAAAACTTCTCTTCTATTCTGAATTTATGTCATCTACTGCTGCCTAGATTTTTCTTCAAGGCTTCAAGGATGAAGATTTTAGTGAGAAGCTCCTCGATGTCCGACTGATTATCTCTTTCCTAGGAGATCATTGCGATCTTATTTTGATGATATTTTCTATTTTTCATCTTTTGTATTTCTTTTTAATTTGCACTAAAGACTATTTTTAGTTATAATATCTTTATGCCTTTATTTTTTGTAATTAATCTAGAATAATTTATTATTCTTGAGACGAGCCGTGATCTACGGATATGGTTCATTCTCTTAGGATAGATTATATTCTAATTAATTCTAGATATTATATCAAAATTAATTTAGACTAGCCTATAACTTTAAGGGATAGGCTGTGATCTATGGATACAAACCGTGCTCTCTAAGATTGGATATATCTTTATTGATTAGATATTAATTGCAGCATGTTAAAAAGAGTACCAGCTATTAGATAAGTGATCAATTAAAATCCTAAGAATCCATCTCTATACTTGCATGCTTCCTTTAAATTAATTTGCTTATTTATTTATTTTCTTAATTAAGTAGCCTTTTAATTAATTCTTAAATTCTGCTCTCAAGTTAAATTTATTATTTAAATATAATTAGTACGATCCCTGTGGATACGATCCTGACTCACCCTATCTATATAGTGGTGAGTTAGGTTTTATTTTTGGCTGTCTATAATAGCGATCAAATTTTGGCACATTGTCAGGGATCATGATTTAGTTGCTTTAAATAAATAAATAAAATTCAAAAATTTAAAAAAATAAAAATAAAATAAAAATTCAAAAAAAAAATTTCATTGACACTGCATAAGCTATTTAGGGATTAGAGACTTAATCACAAAATCTAACAAGTAAACCTATTTAATTTAAATTTGCATGTTTTACTTTACTTGGACATCTTGACTTTTTGCAACTCATCTTCATAAGATACTTTAAGGATGCTAAACCAAATTAAACAAGATAAGATGGAGATTTGATCACCCTTCCTTAGCCCACAAACAATCAACCTTCATATTGTATTAACCCAAGCCTTTAATTTTCAAAATCAATTAAACATTGGCCCCTAAGGATACTCGAGCCTATTAGGATAAGGAACCCTAAAAGTTGGACAGTGTTAGGATTAGTTAGTTTGACTGATGTCTAAGGCAAGTGGTTTAGAGATAACTGGGCCCGAAGGAAGATGGTTTATAATTGATTCCATTAGCTTACTTGGCCAAGCAAAATTGATGTCTAAGGCAAGCAACAGCGGGACTCCCACCAATCTTACACTTACTTGACTAGTTGAGTGGCTAATTCTTGCTTGGAGGACTTGAACGAAACCTTGATAGTTAAGAGCTGTCTAGATCTAGGATAACCCTTAGCTAGGATTGATTGCATAACTCGATTGCTAACCCAAAACCATCATACCTAATTAACCTCTTCGCATCTATTTCTTAGATTTAGGACTCTCTAGGCTCTCATCTTTAGAATTTCTTTCATCTCTTTTTATCTTATTAATATATATATATATATAAACTTAAAACTGTATTTGCTCTATGGCATAATTGTGGGGTATTTACTTGGGCATTGTTCATTACAACCTGAAATATAAACCCTAAATCTTGAAATCAAATGAACCCTTAGAGCTAATAATTCTAGAATTATGGCTGCATCCTTTCGCCAATTGAAGGAATACCTTACCCCTTCTTCTTATACCTATGATCCCTATACACCCATGTATGAACTTAATAGAGGTGGAATCTATGAGGCTAAAAACTCCATAAATATCCACAATAAGATAGGTGAGCTATCCTAGAAACTTGACTATCTATTGAATATGAGACACTCTCCTACCTCACCCTTGCATGTGTGTGACATATGTTCGAGTCCCAACCACCTAGTCAGTGAATGTCCAGCTGCATATCGATCTTGAAAATTTATACATGAGTAGACTTACCCAACCCCAACTCAGATCAATTATTATAAACTTTACTCCAACACCTACAGTCTAAGTTAAAAAAACTATTCAAATTTTTATGAGACATCACAATTAGCAACTATTTATGAACCTAGTTATCCAGAGAAAATTTATACGGCATACCAATATCAAAATATTCAGCAACCCTCTTCAAGTGCTTATTATTCAATATTTAAAGAGAATATTTTACACATGTTAGAAACTCATACTTAATCTATAGCCAAGATAGAAACCCAACTTAGTCAGCTTACTGCTGCATTCAATAGTTGGGAGGAGGAAGAATTATCTGGTCAGCCCATAAAGTAATATATAATTGAGAGTTCTAATGTGCATGAAATCCTTATAGAACAGCCCAATATACAAATTAAAAACTATTTTGAGATGGATGAACCTAAAGATGTAATTAAGAAAGCAGCCCCTAGAATTATTTCAAAAGACCCAGTGCATATATGTTTGAATCCTTTTAAAGTGGATAATTTTAATGTAGATGGATATACTGAAAATAAAAATACATTATTAGAGCCATCTAATTTTAGCACCACTACCCAACGGGTTGAGAAATATAAAATTATACCTACTCCAATAGCTTCTCTTCTAGAATCTCCACCTCCTCCAAAACTAAATCCTGCCTTGGTCACACCAAAGTACGCATGCTTAAAACCAGTTAACACTCTTTCGGGACCCATTATATCAGACTCAACCTTTACCTTAACACCTAAATTCACGAGCATACTAGAAAAATAAATAGAAGAAATTCTCAATAAACAAAAGTCTATGAATGAATTCATAAATTATTTTCTTAAAATCAAAAAAATAAAATTGACTAAGAATGGGGCTGTGAGTTACTTTTTAAAGATTGGCAAAAAATTATTGAAATTCATAAATAATAAGATCGCAAGCCATCTTCCTGAGATTGGCAATCCAAAATCATTAAAATTTATCAATCCAATTTTTGACACTAGATAAGCAGAGTCGCCTAGTCTGACTGAAGACCTTAAACTTAGCGCTTATTGGAAGGTAATCCATCATTTTATTTTTTAAATTTTGAGTTTTTAGTTTTATCTTTTTGTAGAAAATCAATATAGATGATCAGCTTAAATTGGGGGAGTACATCAAACATCCTATATGAACCTGATGGAATATTATGAAGGATCTGCAAATAAAAAACTAGTTGGTACCCCTCCTTGATAAATATTTTTATTTTTCTCTTCTACCATTGAGGAAAATGAAAATTAAGTTGGGGGGAGGATAACTAACTTTAAATTTGTGAGTCCTCAAGTATGATTTAAAATAATTAGCTATATATACCCAAACTTTGTTTCGATTAAAAGTTAATTAGGCAGTGATTAATGGTCTAGATAATTTTAGAGATACTGAAAAATAAAGTACTAAGAAAACCCAATAAATGAAAAGGTTTAGACCAAATCAAATTTTAAGAGTGATTCTAGAACCCTCTTCTTATTGATCTGAATAAAGAATCTACTTCATGAGAGTTGGATGGAAAGGTCAAACTATGCAAAAGTATTCCTTAAAATCTATTTATAAAAAAAAATAATAAATGCTAGTTTTTCGCTGAGTAATCGAGCTCCTTCGCCTAAGTAAGCATTATGATTTGCGTAAAAAAGATGGACAACGTGAATTAAAAAGAGGTTTAGCATTGTCTCACTGAGTAACCGGCCCTCTTTGCCTAACTAAGCATTGTGGTTCATGTAAAAAGATGGGGATGCAAAAATCTTGACAAAATAATGATAATAAGGAGACTAAATTGCAAGAAAGATAATAAAACCCAGCTCACATCAAGTTAGAGAATTTAGAGAGTAAAGTGAAAAGTTGGTGAAAGAAGAGCTCTAAAAATTTTGATGGCTAAGACTCAACCATTAATCGAATCGAAATGGTAATCTGACGATGTACCTCTTTAATGATCTGGCCAGGTATCAGCTGCCTTTAGGAGTATATAAAATAAACTTTTAGTTCAAGGCTAAGTCGGTATATATTGATAATCTATCTGCTTTACTCGAGGACGAGCAAAGTTCAAGTTGGAGGGTGTGATAAATATATAAAATATATGTATAAAAATATTAATTATTAATTTATTAATTAATTTATTCTTATTTCTTAAAAATTATTATTTTTATTTTATCTTTTGTAGAAAAAAAGATCATGGATGAAAAGAGCTCGATTTATGGGTCGCAATGAAATAAATTTCACTTAAATCAGAGCTAAAATAAAAAAAGTTATGAAGCCTAGAAGTTTTAAATAAAAAAAAATAGTCCGGTGCATGGTAGACTGGTCGGTCGGTCCACGGTTCCTATCACAGATTGGCCAGCTCAATAGGCATGGTGAACCAAAGTGCACCACATGATAGTCCTGGACCCTTAAGGGGTTCACAAAAAATCCATCGTGGCTCATAGGGGTAGAACAGTAATTTTCTCAAGCAAAGCACAACGTGATTGGTTGCAGCATTTGGTGCAATCAGTCTATGTAGTCTACAAGAGCAGTAATTGCATGATCCGATGGTAGGCATTCATTCTGATGGAGATCCAATGGCCATCATCAAATCCTGCTCTGATTTAAATAGTACCCAGCTGATATTGCACGATCGGATAGCCAGAAAGCGAGTCGATCAAGATCCAATGGCTACAATTCATCTTCGACTTGATTAAGGAAGATCCAGCACCATCCAACGATCCAAATTCAATCTTAAGCTCAATCGAATGGTTGAAAATTAATCTGAGCCCTATTTAAGCTACAGAAGTTCGATTTTGGTCAAATCTGGATCATTGAGACCTGATCTGATGGCAAAAAATTATTCCATAGAGCAAAATCCAATCCAGACTCGATTTCTTTAGTTTTTCTCTAATTTTAACCCAATTTCTCTCCTTTTCTCTCTATAAAAACCTTCCTAAAGCTCCCATAAGCCCTGATAACCCTCCCCCTTGGGACAATAAGTCCTCCAAGCTCTTCCAAATCCCTCAAAATCTCTTCAAAGCCTCTCTTTCCTCACCTAAACAACCAGCAAGCTCTCTTTCTCTAATTCTCTCTCTCAAGGCCTTCTTCCTTCCTTCTTTCTTCTTTCTTTTTTCAACAAACCACAAAAGCCTACATCTCCATCAAAACTTCTCTTCTGTTCTGAATTTCTATCACCTACTGCTACCTAGATTCTTCTACAAGGCTTCAAGGATGAGGATTTCAATGAGAAGCTCCTCGATGTCTGGCTGATCATCTCTTTCTCAGGAGATCATTGTGATCTTATTTTGATGGTGTTTTCTATTTTTCATCTTTTGTATTTCTTTTTAATTTATACTAAAGACTATTTTCAGTTATAATATCTTTATGTCTTTATTTTTTGTAATTAATCTAGAATAGTTTATTACACTTGAGATGAGACATGATCTATGGATACGGTTCATGCTCTTGGGATAGATTATATTTGGATTAATTCTTGATATTATATCTAAATCAATTTAAACTAGTCTATAACTTTAAGAAACGGACTGTGATCAAGGGTACAGGCCATACTCTTTAAGATAGATTATATCTTTATTGATTAGATATTAATTGCAGCATATTAAAAAGAGTATGAGCAATCAGATAAGTGATCAATTGAAATTCTGAGAATCCATCTCTATACTTGCAACCTTCCTTTAAATTAATTTGCTTATTTATTTATTTTCTTGATTAAGTAAGTAGCCTTTTAATTAATTCTTAAATTATATTTTTAAGTCAAATTTATTATTTAAATATAATTAACATGATCCCTATGGATACGATCCTGACTCATCCTATCTATATAGTAGTGAGTTAGATTTTATTTTTGACCGCCTACAATAGCGATCAAACCTACTCTTAGATGTGCACGGATTGACCAACCAAAGTTAGGCTTGTGTATAGTCTGTTATTTCTCAAATTGAAGATAGAGGCTACCAATTTCTCAAATTAGGATAATTTCTCAAATTGAAGATAGAGGCTACCAATTTGAATAAAATAGTGAAAAAACCTTTTAATTAAATTCCAAAACTTTATATTTAATTAGGTTATCAATTATTTACTAATTAGATTTTGGTTTTTCTTTGTACAGTTATGGCCACTTTTCTTTCACTCTAATCATTGTTGGACAATGACAAGCTAATGGAATCTAAATTCGGTAACTGATACCGTAAGTTGAAGATTGTCCTAGAATATGAACAGATCTTGTACATCTTGATAGATCCAGCATTTGAGGAGCCAACTACAAATGCACATGGATCAGTCAGAGATACTTATCAGAAGTGGCTCAGTGATCAAACTATTAAAAATTATATCTCAAAGCCAATCATTAGCCTATTGACGGTTGAGATATTGTAATTAATTTTTTAATTAATAAAAAATATTTTGATATCTTTTTTCATCATAAGTTTACATCTTCTAATAAACTTTATTGTTGTGATGAAGTCCTTAGGACTATTTAGTTTCGATAAAGAAAGAATTTATCAATTAGTCCTTAAATTTATTCATGACCAAATGATAGACTATTAATTAGGATGACAGCGTCTATCGAGCATAGGTCGCTATATGCCATATAGGTTGGTTGTCCTCTTAACCAAGGTGTGTGGAGATACTGGTATGGCAAACAAGTGAGATGTATGGGTACATCATCATTGAACGTGAGCAACTTCAAAGCATTCTACTATCGAGAATGTCTCTGATGGGATAAAGGTATAAGTATCTCTTAAACCTGAGATCACCTCAGTGACTTGCAAGCAACTCACTATGCTTTGATACTGGACTAACTAAATTTCTAATTCAGCAATAGAAGGCTTCTGGGCATAGTCAAGTACTTGCAAAGTTGGAGTGTGATCAAGATGAAATTGACTACTCCAAGAGTTGGAGAAGCATGTATCACTATATTTCAATATAGCAAAATCTTGGCCAGGATAATCTATCAGATGGATTTGATATTTTGAAATACAATATGGACAACTTGATCAAAGTTGATAGTTGAACTCTGATGTATCCTATGAGCATTGTGATCAACGGGATGAATTATATGAAAATTATATCCGCATGGGTACTAAGGATGGTGTTCTACACCTTCGACATATTCGACCATCGAGTATCATTGTTAGATGGTCACTTCGATTGATATAGAAATTTATTTCTATATTATCGACTTAGGTTTGGACCTATGAGATCACATATATTAGAGCTTACAATCTAATTAAATAGTTGATCAACGATTAAGAATCATTCTAGGGTTAAACAATCAATACGATTGGTGTTTAACCTAGTGCAAGTATTATAGAAGGATCGATTAGCAATTGAATTACTAATTATTTTAATTTAATTAAGTCAATAGGCTGAGATTAAGTCTAATTAAATATAATTTAATTAGATTTGGTTTGGGCTTGATTGGATCAAGTCAAATTGGTTTATTGGATAAGCCAAGTACAAGAAAGAACTAGTCCTAGTCTAACTAGGACTCAGATTAACCCAATTTTCTAATTTGATTAGAAAATAAATTAGAATTAAATCTAATTTAATTAAGTTCTTAAATGGGTTAGGGTCTTATTTTATTGGGTTCATTTAATCTTAATTTTATTTGGTTAAAAGATCTGGTTTGACCAAGTCAAAATAGGAGTCCTAGTGTGAATAGGACTCCCTATCTCCTTGCGCCACCTTGGTCCCAACGCCTCCCATACCTATTTTTTAGATATTTTTCATAGAAAATCCCTTTCTTCCTGATTTCCATGCCCCCTCTCTCCCTCCAAGTCATATTTGGAAGTTAGGTGGAAGACCAAGTCAAAGGAGAAATTGGTTTTGCTTAGGATTCTATGAGATAGAATCCTTATTGACCAAAACATCTTCTCTTGAGTACCGCCCCCTCTTTTAATTAATTCTTCTCTTATTTCATGAAAATAATCTTCTTTTTTGTGCACCCTCCCTTTCTAGTTCATGCCAAAAATTATGGAGGAGGCGCCTAAGAGTTGGGCGCTCCAACAACTTTCCATGTTTGGATATTCCTAGTCTAGGAATTTGACCTAACTTGGACTCTTCTTTTTACCTATTTATTGGATGAATTTTATTCTAATTTTTCATAAAATATAGAGCTTTGGGAGAAGTTTTGGGTGTGCATAAATCAGAGGAAGAAGGTCCTTGGACATGGGGGTTCTAGAGGCACCAAACTAAGTATCTAGGTGAGAGAAAAGAGAAGAAGAAGAGGGTCTTCTTCTAAGGCTGTTTTATTTTCAATCTCTCCTTTCTTTTGAGTTTGTTTTAGAGAGTCTCAGATTAGCAAACTCTCATCTTTCTTCTCATATTTTGGAGAGTCCAAATATCGAAGAAGGAAGCATTGGATCGATCATCGCAGAAGGATCAGCACAGTACTAGCATGCTGTGCTGATTTTCTGCATCGGACTTCAGATTAGAGATTGTAGGCTTGTGTGGACGACTCCTAGAGGTCGGACACATGTGCAGCTCATAAATTTATTCTCAAGCCTAGATCAGCAAGTTAGAATATCTAAACTTGCTCAGGTAATAGATCTGATTTATAAACTTCATACCTGCATTTGATGTAGTGTGGATCTAGGTTGATTTGATCAATCTTTTTCTTTCTTATTTGATTTTAATTTTTAATTTAATATCATGCCTTAATCATATAATAGTTCTGAGATCTAGGTATTTACATGGTTATTTAAATAAATTTTAGATTTATTTAAGTCTTCCACTGTAAGATCTTGAAAAAGTTTCAAGATCTACCTGTGAAACCCTAGATCTAATTTTTTCAATTGGTATTAGAGCCTAGGTTCTTATTTCATGATTTTTATGAATGTCTAGATTATTTCTTAGATTAGATCTAATTTATAATATAATTATTAAATATAAAATTAAAAAAATAAAATATTTTAGATTATACAGACTGCCATAAGGTTGTCCTACTGTAAGGTTTATTCCTTACAGTGAATAGGTTGTCCTAGTACGTGCTGATCTAAAATATTGATCATAAAATTTTAGATTAGATCTAAGAGATTTTATGATCTAATTAAAGATATTTTAATATGATTTCAATCATCATAAATATATTAGATTTAATCTAGGAAGATTTATGATTGATTATTATTGAAACTATTTCAATTACATGAATCAGTTTAGATTAGATCTAAAGTAATTTTATGTTTATTTTACTTGCATGTTGATTATGAATCAAACATGCAACTTGATTGATAGAACCATATTATAAAAATATTTTATAAACATGAAAATCATTTTTGAAAGTCGAACCCCAATCCTCAGCCCAAAACTTAATTAAGAATTAAGAAGTTGATTGATTAGGATCTAGGATTATGAATTGAAGATCCTAAGACACAAATCATAACACATTGGGTTAAATGGGTTAGTGGAGATTAGGTCCATTAATTGGGTTCGACCTAGAGTTAGATTAAAGAATGAACTTAATTAGAGAATTGACTAAATCTAATCAATTATTGTCTTAGATTAGGTCAAGGATTCTCTAGATCAATTACAATAGTTGTAGTTGGTCAAGTCCATATCTTTAATAAGACACAAGATGGACTTGATTCTTGGCTACACGGTCTAGCTTGAACTGTTAGGCTGAGCTAATTGAAACTAATTAAACTAGTTGGTATCCAAGATAAACCAAACCAGTGGTTTTTAATTGGCAGCCTGCTTACCTGGCCATTTCTAATGGTGTCTAAGTCAAGCCTGGTAGACCCTTCCACTGATCGAACTTATCTGACCTCTTGGTGAGATTATGTTTTGATCGGATCGCTTGACTATTCGAGCTTATCCATGTCAGCTAGGTAAATTAGTGTGACTAATTTAGATGCTCCTAGACCAACCTATTAATGGTCTTCCTTAAGCTGACTTGGTGAAGTTAGTGGGAGGATCATGATAAGCTGGTTAATCTGACCTACTCACTTCTATAAATAAATTCTCTAAAATTAATAGGTCCCTAAAATAAAATAGCTATATGATAACTGGATCATAGCCTTCCATTAAAGTAGATGATAATGGATCCATCAGTTGGATAATCATTAGAGGCCCAAAGGCCTGGTGCTTATCGGTTGATGGAATTATCATTCATTATATGATCTTTTGGATACATTTTTCTAAATGGCGGTCAGGTGGGCCAACCAAAGTTGGGCATGATCATTCATTGGTTGGATGGGCCAAGTATGATCATGTTAATGCTTGGACCTAACTAGATCCTTTTCTAAGAAGGCCAAAGCCAACTAATCAAGGCCCGGGGCAAAATTTTATTACTGAAAATTGTTTGAAAAAATAATTGGTTATGAAAACCTATCCTTAGATGTACATGGGTGAGCCAACCAAAGTTGGGCTTGTGTACGGTCTATGTGGATTCTAATATCCACTAAGAAATTAGGGTAATTCGTTAAATTAGAGGTAGAGGCTACCAATTCGAATTAAATAGTGGAAGAAACCTTTTGATTAAAGTCTAAATCTTTAGGTTTAATGAATCAATTACTAATTAAATTTTGGTTTTCCTTTGTGTAGACATGGCCACTTCTCTATCGCTCCGATCATTATTGGACAATGATAAGTTGGTGGGACTCAACTTCGGTAGCTGGTACCGAAAGTTGAAGATTGTTCTAGAGCATGAATGGATCCAATATATGCTGACGGATCCTGCACCTGAGGAACCAGTTGTCAATGCACGTGGAATAGTCAGAGACACTTATCAAAAGTGGCTCAGTGATCGAACCACGGTGCGCTCCATTATGCTGGCTATGATGAGCGATGAGTTCAGTCGCAAGTTTGAGACAGCTCAGCCAAACGAAATGCTCCAAGTGTTGGAGGATTCTTTTGGCACACTCGATGATGTTGGGAGGCACAAAACTAGTTGTGCCATCTTCAATGCTAGAATGCGAGATGGTGCCTCTATCACTGATCATGTATTATACATAATCGAGCTGATAGAGCGCTTGAGCAAACTCGACTTTTCCTTGCACAAACAACTTGAGAAAGATGCAATACTGAACTCGCTGTCCAAGTCTTATCTGCTAGATATATATGCCCTAGAAGCCAAAATTGGCTGACACTTGTTATACACTTCTAAGAGCAAAATTATAATTTTAACTATAAATAATAAAATAAGTTATTTTCTATCATAATTTATATTTAGTGTCTGTGATACATCCCTTGAGTTAATGGCAATGATAATTCTTATTTTCAAGAGTTAAAAATTTAAGACATGAATTTTTATTATTAAATCATAAAATGCTCCTGACCGTAGAATCATTATGAGGATGGTAATTGATCTGAAAAGTTGGTGTATAATCGCTTCTTTATAGTAGATGAGTCTTGAGTCTATGATGTAGAGACACTGGAGTGAGAGTATAAATACTCATTATAGAATGAGAGCACTGAGCGTGACCACCTTGAGTAGTCATTAAGAAGTCTACCTTCTCGTCGATGACTGGCTCGAAGCTGCAGTTGTGTGTTTGGTTCTTTGAACTGAGGTGCATCGGTAGTTCACCTAAAGGGTGTCATAGTTTGACTACACCATGACTCGATCTCCTAGCCATTCAAAATCCTGAGGTGTATGTTGGCTATAGCATGTTCATTATAGGAATTGGATTGCACCAAGAGGAAATCTATCTACCTCAATAGATGAGGATTAGCCCTAAGATGATCATAAGAATCAAGTCAATAAGCCCATGGCCATAGCAGAATGAAATAATAGTAAGAGTGTCTATTAAGGTTTTCACATTGGACTTGAATGAGATGATTAATCATATGACAGATATTAGGATTTGACGAGATTACCTTAATCCTAATCCAGTCGAGGCTCAAGATAGAAGAACTTAATCACACAGATAACTACACCGAGAGGTTCATTTTCAGTTCTGATGGATTGCCATCATATGCTGCTAGATGTCACTGATGGATTTTGAGAGCAATTAGAATGATTTAGATGATCAGTCATACTAGTCTGAATCAGAAAAGTTCTGATCCATCGAAAGGTATTTTGATGATGTCGATGATAGAGATCGTGACATATCTCATTACCATATGAAATTGAATCTAACTGGATCACACAAACAAGGATTTAGATCTGGATATCACTAATTGGACTAACCCAGATCGATTGATTTGAATTAGATTCAATTAGATTCAAGAAAATCGTGCTAGCACACGATTGAGCCTAATATTCTCCTTTAATTATCATTAAAAGTATCTCAACTGAGCCAAATATGTTTGAGCTCATTGTGGTATCTTTACTTGGTCTGACTGAAGCTTGTTTAGATCAGAAAAGGATTATCTTAATTTATGAGATGAATTTGAGATAACATCTGCCATTTTTCGTCACCTGCTAAATCTTATCTTTTGACTTTGGTCAAGCATTGATCTTTGACACTTAGACATCTGCCCATGTGTCAAACCATCATAGGAGAAAATATTTGGATCAATCCACCGACTAAAAGGTAGGAGGATAAGGGGTGCATGCTTAGGGAGGCATGCGCCCATGGATTGAGATGCTTGGAGTCCCAAACAGATGGGACTCCAGGTTGCTTTGGGGTTTCTACCTAGGTGGCACCAAAGACTAGACTTTGACCAGTCTTGGCACCATCTAAAGATGATTCAGAGGGGCTCTCATCTGATTGGATCAGGTGATGTCATCCAATCAATCAGATTTAGATCTAATTGCACAAAGCGATATGATTGGTTGGGATGATGTGGCACTACATGGCATAGTAGAGTCTATATAAATCGTATCTGCACCTAGGATTTAGATCTTTAGTCCATTGCCCATGCCACAAGGCCGCTCCTCTCCCTCCTCCATGCCATCTTTTGGTCTTCTCTCTCCTATCCATGCCCAAAAACTTTTGGGCTTCAGTTTGGAGCGATCCAAGCAAGAGAAAGACGACGAGAAAGGAAGAAGGTAGCACTACTGCAAGAGACGACACCCGATCTTCAAAAGAAGATTTGAAGATCCTTCAAATCAGATTCAGATCTGATATTTGAAGAAGTGATAAAGAAGAACAAGATCTCTAGATCCTACCTGAGTGGATATCGATAGAGGATAAGCACTTACGTGGCTAGATCCAGAACCTTAGGAAGATATTAGGATCATCACAGGGTAATCTGATTATCCGCTATAAGGTAAAATTAATTTAGATTTAATTTATTCTTTATTTTTATTTTATTTTTTTATTAGATCAATAATATCAAATTTGAAAAATCTTAGATCTAATCTAGATTCAAGAGAAAAATTTTTAAAATATCTCTCTTGATCTAATCAGATCTGAACGAACTTGATCCAAAAAATAGAATTTTTCCTTCAACTAGTATCAGAGCCAGGATACATTAGATCTAATTTTAATTTATTTTGATCTAATAATTAGTTAATTTTAAAGATCACATGAGATGTGATTAGATCTAAAATTAGAAAAATTAAAAATTAAATAATTTAGATCTAAGTTGTACAAGATGCATGACTAGTTATAGAATAGAATTATTCTATGTATAGTCTTGCATGATCATAATTTAATTTGATTAGTTATAATTTTTAGATCTATTTATTTATTATTTTTTAATATTATAAATATTATAATAAGATCTAAAAAATAAAAAATAAATTTATTTAATTTTTGTTCATATGAGATATGATGAAAGCATGTTTAGACTAGTTGTAGAATAGTTCTACATAATTATCTAAAATAGAATTTATTTTGATATGATCAATTTAAATTTATTTTTTTAGATAATTATGAGATAATTTAGATCTAAAAATATGCATAATATGATACATGAAGATGTATGCAAAATATATTTATAGTTAGATCAATTTTTATATATATGAGATATATGATGTAGATCTAACTAGTTTTGTAATTTTTTATATTTTTGATTAAGACGTTCTCCTTGGCCGTCCGATCATAAGAATAAAGTAGATTTTAAATGTCCTCTTCTTCTATTCGATGGGGTGTTCTTATGATGTGTAGGAGTGCTGCGCATTCATCCTTAATCAGAAACCTAAAACTTATTTTCTATAAAATCCTAGGATTGTATTTACATGTTTTATTTATGAATCCTAAACTTAATTAAGAATTAAGATTATAAAATATGTTAAGTCAAAAAATTAAAAATTTTTATATTTAAGATATATTCATAAAATTGGGTTCGGGCTTGGGTAACTCAATTAGGTCTAGTGATTGATCAAACCAAATCAAGAGTTGGTTAGATGGGATCAAGAGTGCTTAAATTAATCAGCCTAATAGGATTAAGTCTGGATCAAGATCAAATCACATGAGTGATCGATCAAGCTAAGACCTAATTAGGCTCAATGGTTAGAGTCTGGATTGTAGGCTAACCTGATTAGTTCTGGCTCGTTATTTGATGTCTAAGGTAAGTCTGGCAAATACGACTGACTGATTTTTTATTGGAAGCTACTAGACTCGAATGCATTCTTGTCGAGTTAATGGCATATCCCTTTCACCGATCTCACTTACCTAGCCATATTTGTCGATCCATTCCTGATCTAAGGTGGTTAACAATCCGAGTTAACCCATGCCACTAGGTTAGTCATAATTGTTATGGCAATTGTAAGTCAAGTTTAAAGAGACCTAAAGCAAATCTTCCTAAGAAAAGATTAAGTCTAAGGTCTTCCATCATTGTAGATATGCGGATCCTTTTCGGGGTTGATTATTCTCGGTTGGTCATAGTGGTTTAGTTATACCGAAAAGATGCAACCATGTCTATTAGGCATTGGATGCTATGGGTTAGAAGATAAATTGGGCTCAATATTTTAGATACGGTGAGAGATCTAATTAGAAATTCAATCTATGCAAATGGTGGGTCTGACTTAGCTAAGGAGTGGATCAATATTTCGGACATGGTGAGATTCATGAATTAGAGATCAAGTTTGGGTGCACCATGATTAGAGAATCATTGGACAAGAGTTGTCCACTCATTGGCTAACCCATCACCAATAACTATTAGGTGAGGTGATGAGTTAGTTGATGGGACTGCACCATCCATTAGAAATTTATAATCATAGAGATTTTCACATCTCTACAGAGGGAGTGTAGGGATCCAAGAAAATAGTGAAAGCTAATTTTTTTAAAAATAAAGTTCCTAAACAAATTGGTCAAGTCTTAATTATAAAATCTAACTAGAAACTTTGACTCTCTATAGGAAAATGTCTGCATCCAACCCACTAGCACATATCCTGGACACCCATAGATTGATCGGATCTAATTACAAGGATTGGCTCTGGAGCTTCAAAATTATTTTGGATTTTGAGAAGTTAGCTTATGTATTGGATCAGGATCCTCCCACCTTATCAGCTCATCCATCCACTGAATAGAGAATATCTCTTGACAAGTGGATGGACGAAGATAACAAGGCCAGATACTACATGTTGGGCTTGATGTCTGATGAGCTTCAGTGCTAACATAAAGATATCAAGACTGCCCGCCAAATGTTGGCTCACCTATAAGAGATGTTTGGTGAATAGAGTCGCACAGCAAAATATCAGATCACTAAACGACTATTCAAGACTAAAATGAGTGATGGGCAGTCAGTTCAAGATCATTATCTGATGATGATCAAGAACTTGAAAAAGCTTGAGAAGCTCGAAGCGAAGTTAGACCTGGATCTACAGAATGATATAATTCTGCAATCCTTGACTGATGCATATGGGCAATTCATCATGAGCTACCATATGCATAAACTTCAAAATACTCTAGCTGAGCTTATGAACAGCTGATTACCGCTGAGCTTTCAATGAAAGGTTATAAAGGCTCAGTATTAGCTATAGAACGAACTTCTTCTAAAAGAAAGTCTTTTGAAAAGAAGAAGAAATCCATGAAAAAGCAAAAGATAGAAAGAGGAAAGAAAAAGAAGGTAGAGTCGAAGAAGAAGGCCGCTGATAAAGAAAAATATTTTCATTACAATACTGATGGCCACTGGAAGCAAAACTACCCTTCATACCTGGCCACCTTGAAGAATAAGAAGGAAGCGAGTCATTCTGGAGGTATGCTCATTATTGAATCTAACCTTATGGTTTCTTCTGCATCTAGTTGGATGCTTGACTCTGGTTCTAGTGCTCATTTGTGCACTTTTATGCAGGATCTTGAGGATAGCAGAAGGCTGAGGGATGGTGAAATGATCCTATGCATTAGAAATGGAGCAAGAATTGCTGCTATGGCCATGAGAACCTATCCTCTTCGACTATCATCTGATTTAGATTTAGTACTTAGGGATTGTTATTATGTGCCTGCAGCAAGCAGGAATTTGATTTCTATTTTATATTTAGCATAAGAAGGCTATGTAATTAGTTTTCTTAAGGACCATTATAACATTCTTTATGAAAGAAATAAAATTGCATGTGGTTTTCTTATTAACGATCTTTACTAGTTATATATTGATGTATCTATTTTTAATATCAAGCAAAATATGAATGCCATAAAATCAAAATGATCTAGGGATAGTCCAAATGATAGGTATCTATGGCACCTTAGAATAGATCATATAGTAGAAGATAGAATTAATAAATTAGAGAAAATTGGGCTATTGAGTCCATTGACATTCAAGTCATATCCAATTTATGAATCATGTCTTCGTGGCAAAATGACTAAACTCTCTTTTATGGGACATGGAGAAAGGGCCATGAATTTATTTGCCCTAGTACATACTGATGTGTGCGGTCCATTTGATGTGCCGGCTAAAAAAAATTTTGTCTACTTCATAACCTTCATTGATGATTTATCTCGGTATAGATATGTGTATCTTATGAGACATAAGTCTGAAGCCTTTGAAAAGTTCAAAGAATTCAGACATGAAGTAGAAATGCAAACTAGAAAATTTATTAAGGTTCTTCGATCAGATCGAAAAGGTGAATACCTTAGTCTGGAATTCTTGGACTTTCTCAAGTAGATGACATAGTCTCTTAATGGACTCCACCTAAAATACCTCAACTCAATAGAATTTTAGAATAAAAAAATTAGATCCTATTAGATATGGTCTGATCCATGATGAGCTTCACAAATCTTCCTGATTTTCTTTGGAGATATAGTTTGTTAACTACTATATATTTACTGAATAGGATTCCTTCTAAAACCATTCTTACCACACCGTATGAGATATGGCATGGTAAGAAATCAAGTTTGAGTCATCTCAGAATTTGGGGTTGTCCAGCTTATAGGTCCTTTAGAGCTCAATTCATAGGATATCCTAAAGAGTCATTAGGATATTATTTCTACATTTCAGAAGATCACAATATAATTGTGAGTCGACATGCCATCTTTCTTGAAAAATAGTTTATTCAAGATGGCAGCATCAGAAAGCAGATCAAGCTAGAGGAGAAAGTCTCCCAAGAGCAAAGAGCTAAGGACCATTTGGAACCAAATCAAGTTGAGCCAATACAATCACTACCTCCTCCACCTCGAAGATCGAAAAGAGTTTTCCATCTCCCTGAGAGATACTTAGGTACTATTTCAGAGAAAGTAGAGAAAATATTCTCCGTAGGTAATGAAGTTCATGGTGATAATCCCAAAACCTATAACGAAGCGATATCAGATATCAACTCTGAGAAATGGTTAGAGGCAATGAAGTTAGAAATTGACTTGATGTACTCAAACCAAGTCTAGACCTTGGTAGATCCACCAAAAGGTATAGTACCTATTGGGTGTAAATGGATCTACAAGAGAAAGATTGGTGCAGATGGAAATGTAGAGACATTCAAAGCCAGATTAGTAGCAAAAGATTATAGTCAGTGTGAAGGCATTGACTATCGGGATATCCTTTTGCTAGTAGCCATGCTTAAATTCCTTCGCACATTGCTTGCTGTTGCAGCTTATTTTGATTATGAAATATGGTAAATAGATGTGAAAATGGTATTTTTAAATGGATATCTTGAGAAAAATATCTATATGGAATAGCTGCTGGGATTCACATCCAGTGATACTAATCATAAAGTATGCAAGCTGCAAAGGTCCATATATGGACTTAAGCAAGCATCTCGTAGTTGGAATACTCATTTTAATGATGTGATCAAATTATTTGGTTTCATCAAGAATAAGGAGGAACCATGTATTTTCATAAAGGTCAGTGGGAGCGCTATTATCTTTCTCGTACTGTACATGGATGATATCCTTCTTATTGAGAATAATATTCCTATGTTGACCATGGTTAAAATATGGTTATCTAAGGAATTCTTTATGAAAAATCTAGGAGAAGCATCCTTCATTCTTGGAATCAAAGTCTATAGAGATAGACCCAATAGAATGCTAGGTCTTTCACAGAAAAAGTACATAGAGGAGGTGCTAAAGAGGTTTAGCATGAAAAACTCCAAGAGGGGTTTGGTAACCTTCAGATATGGAATTCATCTCTCCAAGAAGATGTGTCCTAGCAGACCTGAGGAGATAGAATGCATAAGCAAGATTCCTTATGCTTCTGCAATAGGAAGCCTCATGTATGCCATGTTATGTACACGACCTGATATAGCCCATGTTGTGAGTGTCACAAGCAGATATCAGTCGAATCTAGATGAAGAACACTAGACTTCTGTGAAATGTATCCTTAAGTACTTAAGAAGAACTAAGGATATATTCTTGGTTTTTGGTAATGGAGAACTCCAAGGCCAGGGGTATACAGACTCGAATTTTATATCCAATATAGATGATCGAAAGTTGACATCTGAAAATCTATTTGTGTATAATGGTAGAGCTGTTAGTTGGAAGAGTTCCAAATAGACAGTAATAGCATATTCTACCATGGAAGCAGAATATATCGCTGCATCAAAAGCTGCAAGAAAGCATTCTGGTAGAAGAAGTTCATCGTAGAAATCAAAGTGATGCCATTCCTCTATACTGTGACAATAATGGTGCCATAGCCCTTGCTAAGGAGACGAGGTCTCATCAGAAATCCAAACACATCGAGCGGTGATACCACCTCATCCGTGATTATCTAGAGAAGGAATACATCGAGGTCAAGAGAGTCAACTCTGCAGACAATGCGGCAAACCCACTTATAAAGCCGTTGGGCCAGCAGAAGATCGAAGCCCATCTTGAGAAGATAGGACTTAGATTTATAGCCAATTGGCTTTAGATCAAGTAGAAATTTGTTAGATATGTATGCCCTAGAAGTCAGGCTGACACTTATTATACACTTCTAAGGATAAAATTATAATTTTAACTATAAATAATAAAATGAGTTATTTTCTATCATAATGTGTATTTAGTGTCTATGATACATTCCTTAAGTTAATGGCAATGATAATTCTTATTTTCAAGAGTTAAAAATTTAAGATATGAATTTTTATTATTAACTCATAAAATGCTCCTGACTGTAGGATCATCATGAGGATGGTGATTAATTCGAAAGATTGATGTACAATCGATTCTTTATAGTAGATGAGTCTTGAGTCTATGGTGTAGAGACACCGGAGCGAGAGTACAGGTACTCGTTATAAAATGAGGGCACTGAGTGTGACCACCTCGAGCAATCATTAGGAAGTCTATCTTCTCGTCGATGATTAGCTCGAAGCTATAGTTGTATGTCTGGTTCTTTAATCTGAGGTGCATCGATAGTTCACGTTGAAGATGTTATAGTTTGACTATACCATGACTCAATCTCCTAGCCATTCGGAATCTTGAGGTGTATGTTGGTTATAGCATGTTCATTGTAGGAATTGGATTGCACCAAGAGGAAATCTATCTACCACGATAGATGAGGAGTAGCCCTATGATGATCATAAGAATCAAGTCAATAAGCCCAAGGCCATG
Source organism: Cocos nucifera (assembly GCA_006176705.1). Lineage (NCBI taxonomy): Eukaryota > Viridiplantae > Streptophyta > Magnoliopsida > Arecales > Arecaceae > Cocos > Cocos nucifera. Next base: position 65,281 of record QRFJ01000537.1, read on the forward strand.
GCAGAGTGAAATAATAGAAAGAGTTTCTATTAAGATTTTTACATTGGACTTAAATCAAATGATTAATCATATGATGGATATTAGGGTTTGACGAGATTACCTTAACCCTAATCCAGTCAGGGCTCAAGATAGAAGAACTTAATTACACAGGTAACTATACTGAGAGATTCATTTTTAGTTCTGATGGGTTGCCATCATATGCTACTAGGTGTCACTGGTGGATTTTGAGAGCAATTAGAATGACTTAGATGATCAATCATACTAGTTGTCTGAATTAGAAAAATTCTGATCCATCGAAAGGTGTTTCATTGATGTCGATGATAAAGATCACGATATATCTCATTACCATACGAAATTGAATCTAATTGGATCACACAAACAGGGGTTTGGATCTGGATATCATCAATTAGACTAACCCAGGTCAATTGATTTGAATTAGATTCAATTGGGTTTAAGGAAATCATGCTAGCACACGATTAAGCCTAATATTCTTCTTTAATTATCATTAAAAGTTGTCTCAACTGAACCAAATATATTTGGACTCACTCAGGTACCTTAACTTGGTCTGACTGGAGCTTGTCTAGATCAAAAAAGGATTATCTTAATTTATAAGATGAATTTGAGACAACACCTATCATTTTACATCACCTGCTAAATCTTATCTTTTGACTTTGGTCAAACGTTGACCTTTGACACTTAGCCATCTACCCATGTGTCAAACCATCATAGGAGAGAATATTTGGACTAGTCCACCTGCTAAAAGGTAGGAGAATAAGGGGTGCATGCCTAGGGAGGTGTGCACCCATGGATTGTGATGCCTGAATTCCCAAATAGATGGACTCCAGGTTGCTTCAGGGTTTCTACCTAGGAGGCGCCAAAGACTAGACTTTGATCAGTCTTGGCACCATCTAAGGATGATTTAGAGGGGCTCTCATCTGATTGGATCAGATGATATCATCCCACCAATCAGATTTATATCTGATTGCATGAAGCGACATGATTGGTCAGAATGATATGGCATTGCATGGCATAGCAGGGCTGTATAAACCGTGTCTGCACCTAGGATTTAGTCTCTAGTCCATTGCCCATGCCACAAGACTGCTCCTCTCCCTCCTCCATGCCATCTTCAGGTCCTCTCTCTCCTATCCATGCCCAAGAACCTTTGGGCTTCAGTTTGGTGTGGTCCAAGTAAGAGAAAGGCGACGAGAAAGGAAGAAGGCAGCACTGCTGCAAGAGACGACATCCGATCTTCAAAGAGAGTTTTGAAGATCCTCTAAATTAGATCCGAATCTAATATTTGGAGAAGTGATAAAGAAGAAGAAGATCTTTAGATCCTACCTAAGAAAATACCAGTAGAGGCCAGGCACTTGCATGGCTAGATCGAGAACCTCAGGAAGACATCAGGATCATCATAAGGTAATCTGATTATCCGCTACAAGATAAAATTAATTTAGATTTAATTTATCCTTTATTTTTATTTTATTTTTTTATTAGATCAATAATATTAGATCTAAAAAGTCTTAGATTTGATCTAGATCCAAGAAAAAAAATTTTGAAATATCTTACTTGATCCAATCAGATCTGAATGAACCTGATCCAGGAAATAGGGTTTTTCCTTCATTATCTCCCATTCCTTACATATTATAGAATTTCAAAGCCTGAAGTGGACTACCATGGGTTACTAGGATTACTTCAGAACTCTGAGAAGGATCACCAACTCCATAAGAAGTCGGTGAACTTAGTGGGAGGTTCGTCTTCTCGTTCTCGATCCTTTGGGAAAGGGAAGAAGAACATGAAGAAGAAAGCCAAGAAAGTGCATGTTCATCCTAGGACACCTGTGCAGGCTCAGACCCCAAAGACCAAGCCTAATAAGAGTCAAATCGAATGCTTCTTTTGTAAGAAGTAGGGGTACTGGAAGAGGAACTATCCTCAATATATTGCCTTCCTAGATCCAAATAGGCAGAGAAAGAAGCAAGCTGTTACTGGACAAGGTCTTTATATGATAACTCCTTGCAATTTCTCTATTTATGATATTACTGACTGGATATTGGATACTGATAGCCCTTACCATATTTGCAATTCATTGCAGGGGTTGTAGGTCAGTAGAAGATTCGAGCAAGACGAGAGATTTTTGAATGTTGAAGATGGAAGATAAGTTCCAGTTCTAGCTTTAGAAATTTTGAAACTTGTATTTGAATCTCATACCGTTGTTCTTAGTGATTGTCATTTCTGTCTTAGTTTCTTTTTAAATATCATTTCTGTAGGTCTTTTGGCCATTAATAATTATGAAATTTCAATAAAGAAACAAGTTTGTAATGTCATTATGAATTATGTTAATGCTTTCTATGGACAATTGAACAATGGTGTATTTATATTATCACAACCTATTAATATAGTCTATTCTACTGGCAAGCACTCTAAATTAGATAGTGTATCAGATATCTACTTATGGCACTGTAGGCTGGATCATATAAATAAGAATAAGATAAATAGGTTGACTCAGGAGGGAATCCTTGAAGTTAATGATTGTGAATCACTTCCATCCTGTGAATCCTATCTTCTTGGTAAAATGACCAAGTCACCTTTTACTGAAAAAGATGAGAGAGCTAATGAGCTCTTAGGTCTAGTACATACTGATGTATGTGGACCAATGAGCATAAGTGCTAGAGGTGGATATGTCTACTTCATCACTTTCACAGATGATCTATCCAGATATGGATATGTCTATCTGATGAAACATAAGTCGAATTCTTTTGAAATGTTCAAACGATTCCGAGGTGAATTAGAAAAACAAACTGGGAAGAGTATTAAAACTCTTCAGTCTGATTAAGGAGGAGAATATCTTTCTGGTGAGTTTCTCACATATCTAGGAGAGAATGAAATTCTCTCCCAATGGACTCCTTCTAGAACACCACAACATAATGGTGTGTCTGAAAGGAGGAATTGAACTCTATTAGACATGGTCCGATCCATGATTGGATTTGCTAGCTTGCCGATATTCTTCTAGGGATATGCACTCAAATTGACTTGTTATCTATTAAATAGGATTCTAAGTAAGTCTGTAGTTAAAATCCCATATGAGATATGAACAGGGCGTAAGCCAACACTTTCACACCTTAGGATTTGGGGTGCCCGGCTTATGTCAAACGGTTAGTTACAGATAAACTTGAACCTAGGTCTGACAAGTGTACAGTCATAGGGTATCGAAAAGAGATCAAAGGATACTATTTCTATCATACTGATGAACAAAAGATGTTCGTCAGCCTTAGGGCAATCTTTTTGAAAAAGAAGTTCTTTGATGAAGGAACTGTTGCCTCTAAGGTTGAACTTGATGAAGTTCAGCAGATAGAAAGTCCGACACAGAATATTGAACTTAAGTCGGATTTAATAAGATCAGATCCAAAGCCTAGTGAACCTGCACCATTAAGGTAATCTGGAAAAGTACCCCACCATCCAGATAGATACTATGGATTCTTGATCTAGGATGGTGATCCTATCGAATTCAATGAGAATGATGAGGATCCTATCACTTATATAGATGCGATGCAGAGATCCGACTCTTAGAAATGGCTAAAAATCATGAGATCCGAAATAGATTTCATGAAGATCAATGATGTATGGACATTAGTTGACCCACCTGAATGGGTTAAACCCATTAGGTGTAAACGGGTCTTCAAAATGAAGAGGGGCACAGACGTAAAGGTGGAGATCTATAAAGTCCGTTTGGTTGCTAAGAGGTATCATCAACATTATGGTATTGACTATGATGAGACATTCTTTTCTGTGGCAATGCTCAAGTCCATTCGGATCATGCTTGCCATTGTTGTCCATCTGGACTATGAGATCTGGCAAATGGATGTGAAGATAGCTTTCCTAAATAGAGAGCTGATCGAAGAGGTGTATATGATACAACCTAAAGGGTTTACATCCATAGTGAGTCCAAGGTCTGCAAGCTTTAGAGATCTATTTATGGATTGAAGCAGGCATCTCAAAGTTGGAACATGCATTTTGATAAAGTGATCAAAACATATGGCTTCATTAAGAATAGAGAAAAATCCTGCATTTATATATGGACAAATGGTCCAGTAGTGGTATTCCTTATTTTGTACGTGGACGATATTCTCTTAATCGAAAATGACATTCCCGCACTATAAGAAATAAAAGTCTGATTGTCATCATAATTCTCCATAAAGGACTTGGATGAAGCATCATACATTCTAGAGATGAAGATCTATAGGGATAGATCTAAGAGGATGCTTGGTATGTCCCAATCTACGTATATAGAAACTATATTGAAGAGGTTAAGCATGAAGAATTCCAAAAAAGGCTAACTTTCGATAGGCCAAGAAATTTCTCTCTCTAAGAAGGATTGTCCAACAACTTCTGAAGAAAGAGAGCATATGAGTAGAATTCTATATGCTTCGACAATGGGGTCTATTATGTATACAATGACATGTACAAGACCAGCCATGGCATACTCACTAGTAGTAGTGAGTAGATACCAGTCTGATCCTGAAAAAAATCATTGAAAGGTGGTTAAAACCATCCTTAAGTATTTAAGAAATACTAAGGATCAATGGTTGGTTTATGGTGAGTCAAATCTGAAGCTTGTGAGGTTTATAGACTTCAGCTTTCAATCTGATCATGATGATAATAAAAGTGTGTCGGGTATATCTTTACTCTAAATGGTGGAGCCATCTACTGAAAAGTTTCAAGCAGCATACAGTGGCTGACTCTATTTATGAAGCAGAGTATATGGCAGCATCAGATATAGCAAAAAAAGCTGTGTGGCTAAGGAAGTTTATCATTGAGCTCGGAGTAGCACCCTCCATTGATGGTCCAGTCCTACTTTACTGCAATAGCACTGATGCCATAGCTCAAGCAAAGGAACCAAAGGCACATCGGTGAATAAAGCACATTCTGCGCCACTTTCATTTGGTCTGTGAGATCGTGGATCGTGGTGACATCGACCTTCAGAAGATCGATGGAAAGAAGAACCTAGCCGACCCCTTCAGTAAAGTCCTTGCAATCAAGGAGTTCAACAACCATAAGTCGAAGATGGATAATAGATACCATGTCGAGTGGCTTTAGGATAAGTGGAAGTTATTGAAAATTATGTCCCAAAGTCAATCGTCAGCCTATTGATGGTTGAGATATTGTAATTGATTTATTAATAAATAAAAAATATTTTGGCATCTTTTTTCATCATAAGTTTACATCTTCTATTGAACTCCATTATTGTAATGAAATTCTTAGGACTATTTAGTTTCGATAAAGAGAGGATTTATCGATTAGTCCTTAAATTTGTTCACGACCAAATGATAGGCTGCTAATTAGGACAACAGCGTCTATCGAGCATAGATCGCTATATGCCATATAGGTTGGTTGTCCTCTTAACCAAGGTATGTAGAGACACTGATATGGCATACAGGTGAGATCTATGGGTACATCATCATTGAATGTGACCAACTCTAGAGCATTCTACTGTCAAAAATATCTCTGATGGGATATAGGTATAAGTATTCCTTAGACATGAGATCACCTCAGTGACTTGCAAGCAACTCACTGTGCTTTGGTACCGGACTAATTGAATTTTTAATTCAATAATGAAAGGCTTCTGGGCATAGTCAAGTACTTGCAAAGTCGGAGTGTGATCAAGATGAAATTGACCACTCCAAGAGTTGGAGAAGAATGTATCACTGTATTTTAATATAGCAAAATCTTGGCCAGGATAATCCATCAGATGGATTTGATATTTTGAAATATCATGTGGACAACCTGGTCAGAGTTGATAGTTGAACTCTAATGTGTCCTACAAGCATTATGGTCAAGAGGATGAATTATATGAAGACTATATCTGCATGGGTTCTAAGAATGGTGTTGTACACGTTCAACCTATCCGACCGTCGGATATCATTGCTAGATGGTCACTTTGATTGGTACAGAAATTTATTTTTATGCTATCGACTTAGGTTCAAACCTATGAGGTCACACATATTAAAGCTTACAATCTGATCAGATGGTTGATCAATGATTAAGAATTGTTCTAGGATTAAACAATCAATACGATTGGTATTTAACCTAGTACAAGTATTGCAAGAGGATCGATTAGCAATTGGATTACTAATTGACTTAATTTGATTAAGCCAATAGGCTGAGATTAAGTCTAATTAAATATGACTTAATTAGATTTAGTTTGGGCTTGATTGGGTCAAGTCTAATTGATTTATTAGATAAGCTAAGTGCAAGGAAGAACTAGTCCTAGTCTAACTAGGACTCGGATTAATCTAATTTTCTAATTTGATTGAAAAATAAATCAAAATTAAATCTAATTTAATTAAGTTCTTAAATGGGCTAGGGTCTTATTTAATTGGGTTAGTTTAATCTTAATTTTATTTGGTTAAAAGATCTTGTTTGACCAAGTCAAAATAGGAGTCCCAATGACTAGAACTCCCTATCTCCTTGCGCCACCTTGGTCCCAACGCCCTTCATACCTATTTTTTAGATATTTTTTGTAGAAAATCCCTTTCTTTCTAATTTCCATGCATTCTCTCTCCCTCCATGTCATATTTGGAAGTTAGGTAGAAGACCAAGTCAAAAGAGGAATTGGTTTTGCTTAGGATTCTATGAGATAGAATCCTTATTGACCAAAACATCTTCCCTTGAGTGCCACCCCCTCTTTTAATTTATTTTTCTTTTATTCTATAAAAATATTTTCTTTTTTTTTGCACCCTTCCTTGCTGGTCCATGCCAAAAGTTATGGAGGAGGCGCCCAAGAGTTGGGCGCCCCAACAACTTTCCATATTTGGATATTTCTAGTCTAAAAATTTGACCTAACTTGGACTCTTCTTTTTCCCTATTTATTGGATGAATTTTATTTTAATTTTTTTATAAAATATAGAGCTTTGGGAGAGGTTTGAGGTATGCAAAAATCAGAGGAAGAGGGTCCTTGGGCATGGAGGTTCCATAGGCACCAAACTAGGTGTCTAGGTGAGAGAAAAGAGAAGAAGAAGAGGGTCTTCTTCTAGGGCTATTTTATTTTTAATCTCTCCTCCTTTCTTTTGAGTTTTTTTGAGAGAGTCTCAAATCAGCAAACTCTCATCTTCCTTCTTATATTTTGGAGAGTCTAAATATCGAAGAAGAGAGCATCAGATCGATCATCGAAGAAGGATCAACATAGTACTAGCATGCTGTGCTGATTTTCTGCATCAAACTTTAGATCAAAGATCATAGACTCATGCAGATGACTCCTAGAGGCCAGACACATGTGCAGCTCATGACTTTATCCTTAAGCTCAGATCATCAAGTTAGAACATCTAAACTTGCTCAGATAATAGATCTGATCTATAAACTTCATACCTGTATTTGATGTAGTGTAGATCTAGATTGATTTGATCAATCTTTTTCTTTCTTATTTGATTTTAATTTTTGATTTAATATCATATCTTAATCATGTAATAGATATGAGATCTAGGTGTTTACATGATTATTTAAATAAATTTTAGATTTATTTAAGTCTTTCATTGCAAGATCTTGAAAAAGTTTTAAGATCTACCTATGAAACCCTAGATCTGGTTCCTTCACAAACCACGGTGCATTGTATTATGCTGGAGGCTATGAGCGATGAGTTCAGTCACACATTTGAGATAGCTCAGCCAAAAGATGTGCTTTAAGTGTTGAACAAGTCTTTTAGCATACCCAATAATGTTGAGAGGCATAAGACTAGTTGTGCCATCTTCAACACCAGGATGAAGAATGGAGCTTCAATCACTGATCATGTACTATACATGATCGAGCTGATGGAGCATTTGAGCAAGCTCGACTTTTCTTACACGAGCAGCTGGAAAAAGGTGCAATACTGAACTTGCTGCCTAAGTCTTATCTCCCATTCCTTGCTCATTATAGAATGATAAAGCCTAATGTTAACTACCATAGATTACTGGGGTTACTTTAGAACTTTGAGAAGGATCACCAGCTCCACAAGGAGTTCGTGAACTTAGTGGAACATTCTTCTTCTAGTTCTAGACTCTTTAAGAAAGAAAAGAAGAACAAGAAGAAGAAGAGTAAGAAGGTGCAAGCTCAAACTAGGACATTTGTGTAGGGCCAGACTAAGAAACCTAAGCCTGATAAGAGTCAAGCGGAGTGCTTCTTCTGTAAAAATGGAGGCACTAAAAAAGGAACAATCTTCAGTACATTTGCCTCTCTAGACCTAAACAGGCTGAGAAAGAAGCAAGCTCTTACTAGACAAGGTATTTATATGATAACTCCTTACAATTTTTCTATTTATAATATAACTAACTGGATATTGGATACCGGTTGTCCTTACCATATTTGTAATTCATTGCAGGGGTTGTAGGTCAGTAGGAGATTCAAGCAAGATGAGAGATTCCTGAACGTTGGAGATGGAAGACTAGTTTCAGTTCTAGTATTAGAAATCTTGAAACTTATATTTGGATCTCATATCATTGTTCTTAGTGATTGTCACTTTTGTCCTAATTTCTTTTTGAATATCATTTCTGTCGATCTTTTGGTTGAAAATAATTATAAGATTTTAATAAAAAAATAATTTTGTAATGTCATTTTGAATGGTATTACTATATTTTCTGAATATTTGAACAGTAGGATATACATGTTATCATAATCTATTAATATAGTCTACTCCACTAGCAAGCATCCTAGATTAGATAATGTGTCTGATATCTATTTATGGCACTATAGGCTAGGTCACATTAACAAGAACAAGATAAATAGGTTGACTCAAGAGGAAATCATCAATGATTGTAAATCACTTCCAACCTATGAGTCTTAACTTCTTGAAAAAATGACCAAGTCACCTTTTACTAGAAAAGATGAGAGGGCCACTGAGCTCTTAGATCTAGTACATACTGATGTATATGGACCTATAAGCACAAGTGCTAGAGATGGATATTTCTACTTCATCACTTTCATAGATGATATATCCAAATATGGATATGTCTATCTGATGAAACATAAGTCGGATTCATTTAAAATATTCAAACAATTTCAAAATGAAGTAGAAAATAAAACTGGAAAGAGTATTAAAACTCTTCGATCTGATCGAGGAGGTGAATACCTTTTTGATGAGTCTTTCACATATCTAATAGAGATGAGATTCTCTCCCAATGGACTCCTCCAAGGACACCACAGCATAATGGTATGTCTAAAAGGAGAAATCAGACTCTGTTAGATATGGTCCAATCCATGCTAGATTTTGCCAGCATGTTGATATCCTTCTAGGGATATTCACTCAAATTAGCTTGCAATTTGTTAAATAAGGTTCCAAGTAAGTCTGTAATTAAAACTCCATATGAGATATGGATAGGACGTAGTCAGTACTTTCACACCTTAGGATTTGGGGGTATCCGGCTTATGTCAAATGGTTAATCATAGATAAACTTGAACCTAGGTCTAACAAGTTTAAATTCATAGGGTACCACAAAGAAACTAGAGGGTGTTGTGCTGATGAACAAAAGGTGTTCATCAACCTTAAGGCAATCTTTTTAGAAAAAAAGTTACTTAGTGAAGAAACTATTATCTCAATGGTTAAACTTGAGAAAGTTCAATAGATAAAAGTATCAACACCAGTAGCCGAACCAAAATCAAATTTGATTAGATCAAATCTAGAGCCCAGTATACTTGCATCATTAAGGCGATCCGATAGAGTACCACGTCAGTCGGATAGATACTATGGTTTCTTAGTCCGGGATGGTGATCCTAGCAAACTCGATAAAAATGATGAGGATCCAATCACCTATATGGATGCAATGCAAAGATCTGATTCCAATAAATAGCTTGAGGCCATAAAATTCAAGATGGAGTCCATGAAGGTCAACGATGAATGGATATTGGTTGATCCACCCGAAGGGGTTAAACCCATTGGATGTAAGTGGATCTTCAAGAGGAAGAGGAGCACAGACGGAAAGGTGGAGATCTATAAAACCCATCTGGTTGCTAAAAGATATCATCAACGTTATGATATTGATATACTCAAATTCATTCAGATAATGCTTGCGATAGCTACCTATCTAGACTATGAGATCTAGCAGATGGATATGAAGATAGCTTTCTTGAATGGAGAGCTGATTGAAGAGATGTATATAATACAATCTGAGGGATTCACATCCACAGATAAGTCCAAGGTGTGCAAGCTTTAGAGATCCATTTATGAATTGAAGTAAGCATCTCAGAGTTGGAACATGTATTTGGATAAGATGATCAAAATATATGGCTTCATTAAGAATGAAGAAGAGCCCTACATTTATAAGTGGGCAAATAGTCTGGCAATGGTATTCCTTATTTTGTATGTAGATAATATTTTTAATTAAAAATGACATCCCCGCACTGTAAGGAATAAAAATATGGTTGTCATCTCAATTATTCATGAAAGACTTAGGTGAAGCATCCTATATCCTAGGGATGATGATCTATAGGGATAGATCTAAGAGGATACTTGGGTTATCTCAGTCCACGTATATAGAAATCATGCTAAAGAGGTTCAACATTGAGATTCCAAAAAGGGCTATCTTTCGGTAGGCCAAAAAAATTTTTTCTCTAAGAAGAATTATCCGATAACCTTTAAAGAGAGAGAGTATATGAATAGAATCTCATATGCTTCAGTAATAGGATCTTGTTAGAAAATGTATCCTAAAATCAATTATCTAAGTAGTAGATAATTGGAATTAGTATATGAATTATCTAATAATAATAGTTATTTGGCTGGTTCATCATAGAAGTTCTGTCTTTCTTAAATGAACTTCTAAATTAAGATGAAGTTCTTAGAACCACAATCAATCGATAAAGGAAGATTTATTGGATGGTTCTTAAATTATTCACGATCAAATGATAAGTTACTAATAAGGATGATAACTTATTGAGTATAGGTCGCTGTATGCCATATGCGTCGGTTGTCCTCATAACTAAGTGGTATGGAGATACTAATATGGCATCCAGGTGAGATGCAAGAGTACATCTGTATTGAACGTAACTAATGTAGCATTCTACTATCAAGAGTAGCTAGATAAGACTAATGGGTATAAGTATCTCTCTGACCTAAGATCACCATGATGACTTACAAGCAACTCACTGTACTTTGATGTCGGACTGCCTGTATTTCTAATATAGGTTCGAAAGATTTTTGGATATAGTCAAGTACTTATAAAGTTGATGTATAAGTCAAGATAGAATTGACCACTCCTGATTAGCTTCAGAAAGAGAATGTCTCGTTGTATTTTAATTTAGCAAAATCTAGGCCTAGATAATCCTCGTGAGGAGTCACAAGATTTGCAAAATTTTGAGACATAATAGAGATGACTTGTATGAGTGTTTGACAGCGTACTCCAAGTTTTCTTGAGCATTTATGATCAAAGAGATGAATTATATGATAACCATGGGCCAGGATTCTAAGAATGTTGCTTTACATACATTCGATCTATTCGGATGTTGGAAACTATTGCTAGATGGTTACTTCGACTGGTATAAGAATTGGTTCTTATGCTATTGACTTAGGTTCAAATCTATAAGGTCACATACATAAGAGGTTGTAACTTAATCAAATGGTTAATCAATGATTGAGAATCATTCGGAGATCAAACATTCAATACAATTGATGTTTGACCTAATGCAAGTATTGTAGGAGGATCGATTAGCAATTGAATTGCTAATTAGCTCAATTTGATTAAGCAATTGGACTGAGATCAAGTCTAATTAAATTAAATTTAATTAAAATTAGTTTTTACTTAATTATTTTAAATTTAATTGATTTATTGGATAAGCCAATTGCAAGAAAAAAGTAATTTCTAGTTGGACTGGGATTTGAGTGCACCTAATTCCAAATTGAGTTAGAATTTAAATCAAAATTAAATATAATTTAATCTAATTTAATTAAGCTTCTAGTTGTACTAGGATCATCTTTAATTTGATTATATTTAATTTAATTTAAATTAGATTTAAAATAATTTTGACCTAGTCAAACAAGAAGAGTCCCAATTGGACTGGGACTCTCACTCCTTCCTTGCGCCAATAAAAGACAATGTCCATATTTTATTTTTAAATATTTATATGATATTTTCTATATTAATAAGATCTTCTCCATATACTAAATATCTAAAGAGATTAATTAAAATTTAATTTGATCAAATTTGGTAAGTGGTTTAGTTTTGTTTCCTTTTGAAAGAGTCCCAATTCTCCAAAACACCTCCTTTCCTTATGAAATTTTTTTCCATGCCTCCTTTTCTTTTGTGCACTTAATTCCTTTAGTTTTTCATGTGGTTTCTTAATCTTCACACCCAAAAAATAATAGGGGAGGCATCCAAGAGTTGGATGCCTCCTAAAACTCCTCCTTGGTCTCCTTTCAAGACTAGGTTTTGATCTAGTCTTCTATATATGAAAAAGAGGACGCCTCCTATCAGGTTTAGGATGTGTAAAATCTAAAAAAATCATTAAAAAATTAGAAGAAAAGGAGCAGAAGGCATGGAGGTTTGGGGCACCAAGTTTCTTAAAGAAAAGATCTTCATCAAGACATCAAATGTTGATGACTTGAAGGGACAAAGAAAAGAGAAGATTGCCTTCTCTTTATTTTTTTTTAGGTATTTTTTTCTTATTTATTTTATATGATTTTTATATGATAAAAATATAAGAGAGAGAGAGGATGATGGTGTGGAGATCTATGCTCCAAGGTGTTGGAGCATGCAGATCAATTTTGGACATGATCAGATCATGTCCTGATGAGAGAAGAAAAAGAGAAGATGGTCTTCTCTTAGGGTTTCTTTGAGAACCCTTCTCTATATTTTGTATAATTTTTCTACGAGAAAAATCAGAGTGTGTAAGATCTGAAAATATAAGAAAAGCCTAGGAAAGAAGGTCTGTCCTTTGTCCTAGCATAAGAATGTTTTTGGGACATCAGTCGTTGATGTCTTGAAAGAGAAGATTTGTCTTCTCTTAGGATCTTTTCTAATGTATTTTATTTCTGATTTATGGAAGATCCAAAGATTGGATTTCTCTCCTAATTCTCCTCTCATTCTTCGACTCTTAGAATGTCCAAGAGATTTGAAGGATAAATTTAGATTAACCATCTAGAGAGATCTGTGAAAAGCTAGCATTTTGAGCGAATCTTCATTCGACGAACCTCTGATTTTGTTGCAGCCTCATGTGGATCTCCTATAAAGATTGAACATATGTGCAGCTCTAAAGATAACAACAAAAATCAACCACGAAGTTCTCGATCGTGTAAGGTAAGATATATGATCTCTCTTCTCACCTAGATGTGATCTAGGTTTCAGATCTAGAATCGTTCTAGATCTAGGATATTGATTTGATCAATACCAAACTTTTTTAATTTTAGATTTAGAATGCATTATGACATATTATATATTCTAATTGTAGGATTTAGTAATTTGATTACATGCATTTACAGACTAAATGGTTTGATCTGCATGTTCTGCTATGTTATTTTCAAAAAAGTTTTTGAAATTCATGCATGAAACCCTGCATGTTTTCCATCAGTGGTATCAGAGCATCCAGATTCTTTTATAACATGTTCATATATGCTTGAAAATAAAAATAAAAATTAAAATTAATTAAAGATCGCACGTACTACCATAAGATTATCCTATTGTAAGGTTAATCCCTTACAATGGAAAGGTTATCCTAGTATGTGCTGATCTAAATGTGAATCATAAACTATTTAGATTAGATCTAAAAAATTTATAATTTAATTTTTTAATTTTAAATTTAAAACTAAATAGATATTAGATATATTTTAAATTATTTAGATTAGATCTAAATAATATTGGGTTGCACATATATACTGCTATAAGATTATCCTGCTGTAAGGTTTACCCCTTACAGTGGAAAGGTTGTCCTAGTATGTGTTGATCTAAATAATCTAAATCATAAATATATTAGATAAGATCTAAAATAATTTATAATTTATTTTTTAATTTTAAATTTAATTTTAATTAATTTATGATCTGATCCATATGATGTATTTTATGTTTAGATCTAGATCCTATTGTTGCATATGTTGATATGTATCTTTTATTTTGAATCTAGAATATATATATAATATATTTATTTTATAAAATTTAAATTGAGAGCTTACTTTCTATAAAATTTTAGATTCGAAATCCTAGGATATAATCAAAATATTAAAATAAATCAGATCTAAAATCATATATTGAATATGATTCAATGTAAACTATTTATAATTTGAAAATATTTTAAATGATCAAATTAAAAATTAGTTCTGAGGTTCCATAAATCCAAACTCATAAGCTTGAACTTAATTGAGAAATAAGTAATTTTTTAAGATCTAGGTTTATGATTTGAAGATTCTAAGATAATTTCATAAAACATGGATTAATGGATAATGGGTTAGCTTTGATCAGATCCTTAACTGGATTAGACCTAGGGTTAGATTAAATATGGAAATAGTTAAGAAATTGATCAAACCTAATTAATAGTTAATTAGGATTAGGTCATTTCTTTAGATCAATTCAATAGTTGTAGTTGATCAAAATCCATACATCTAACAAATGGATACTAATCATGGCTCAATGGTCGAGCCCGAGTCTTTAGAAAAATCAGATCAAAATTGATGAATCGATTGGTGTCTAAGATAAATCTAGCATTCCAGATCAATAGTTTTTAATTGGTAGTCTGCTTACCTAACCATTTTTGATGGTGTCTAAGACAAGCCTTGGCAAACCCTTCCACCAATCTTACTTACCTGGATAATGTGGTTAATCAAGTTTTGATTAGGTTGCTCATTGATTCGTGCTAACCCAAGTCACATAGAAAATTAGTGAGACTAATCTAGGTGCCCATGGATTAAAATTGATCCTAGTCCTTGTTGACGATTTGAGAAGTCAGTGGAAGGACTTGACTTGGTGAAGTCAGTGGGAGCAAATTGATCCATGTTCTTTTTATCCTTAAACCACTAATAATTTAAATCTTCTAAAATTATTAGGTTCTTAAAATGACAAAGTTATGAAGATAGCTGAGTCATAGCCTTCCATTAAGTTGGATGATAATGGGTCTATTAACTCAATAATCATTGGAGGCCCAAAGATCTGGTGGTTATTGACTAATGAAATTATCATTCATAATATGATAACTTGGAAGTATCTCTCTAATGGTGGTTAGGTTGGCCAACCAAAGTTGGGCCTAATCATTCATTGGTTAGATGCACCAAGTATAGTCATGTTAATGATTGAACCTAATCGGATCCTTACAGTGGAGGCCAAAGCCTATTGATTAGATTTCTGGGGCAAAATTAAATTACTAAAAATTATTTGGAGAAATAATTGGTTAATGAACCTATCCGCAGATACACATGGATTGGCCAACCAAAATTGGGCTCGTGTGCAATCTACGTGGATTCTAGTACCTACTAGGAAATTAAAGTAATTTTCCAAATTGGAGGTAGAGACTACCAATTCAAATAAAATAGCGGGAGAACCTTAAGACTAAAGTCCAAGTCTCTAGGCTTAATATAATTCATATACTTAGGTCTATGTTCTCTTTTCTCATAGAATAAGATTAAACCCTAATTGCTCCAATCATTGTTAGACAGTGATAACTTATGGGACCCAACTTCGATAATTAGTATCGGAAGTTAAAATTGGTTCAGTAGTATGAATTGATTTATATTGAAACTTCTAAGCCTAGTTAAAATAATTAATACAAAATTGACTCAAATCAGGCATATTACTTCTATTATTAGAAGCTGGATCATAGGAAGAAGAATTATCTTACTTTCCTTGACCATAACTGGCTGAACAAGAGAAAGAAGTAAGAGTTGCTTATTAAGGATGTTATATGATAACACCTTAAAATTTTTCTATATGTAATTCTACTACTTGGGTATTAGATATCGATGGTCTTATGCAATTGATTACGAGGATTATTGAAAAGTAAAATATTTAAAAATAGTGAGAGATACCTGAATGTTAGAGATGGAAGTTTTATTCTAATCCTAACTATAGAAATTGTCAAACTTATTTTCAAAAGATGTTATTTTGAGTGATTATCATCATTATCCATTGATTATGACATTGATCAGATGATTAACATTTATCAAAAAAAATTATATATATATGAATAATATTATAATAATAATATAGATAAAAAAATGAATACATCTTACATCTATAATGTAATGTAAGATTAAAAATATCCAAATTAGATTATTCAAGATATCTATATTTGCATATATGCCTAGTCACTTGAGAGAATAAGATAAATAGGTTAGCTTGGAAAAGAAAAACCTCGACATCAATGATGTGAATCATGATAACCTATGATTTATCTCTGAAAGATGACAAGTCGCCTTTTATTGAAAAGTAAAATTGATAAGTTCTAAGTCTCATACAAGTGATGTATATGAACCTATGAACATAGTACCAAAAAAAGATATTAAAATTACAGGACGACCTATCCTGACATAGGAGCATCTGCTGAATCATTTGAAATGTCAAACGATTCAATAATGAAATAGAGAAAAACTGAAAAGTATGGAACTTCGATCAGATCAAAGAGGCAAATACTTATCCATGAGTTGTGACATATCTAGGAAGAGAATAGGGTCTCTCTCAGTGAATCTTTTTAAGAACATTGTTCTAAAAAGAAGTTGAACTTTGTAGACATGGTTCAATCCATAATAGGTTAACTTGTCTGCCTATTTAGGATTGTGCCTTGTGACTACTATTTACTCTGATATATATCGAGTACATCTGTTTAAATCCCATATGGATATGATTGGCATTACAACCTAGACCTCCCTCCGGATTGGGTGATACTATGTCATAAGTTGTATACAATAAATTGGATCTTGTCAATAGGTTTGAGGTATTAACTCTACCATGCTGAAACAATCAGAGTTCATCATAGTAGGGATTTTTGGAAAGAAGTTTCTTAGAAAAGAAACCGATGCCTGTCAAGTTGAACTTGAGAAAGTTTGATTAATAGAAATGAACCGACATAATCTAGTAAACCTACAGAATCAAATTTGATCAGATCAAACTCGGAGCCCATTCAAGTAGCACCCTTAAAGAGATTCGATAAAGTACCGCATTAGCTAGATAGATATTTCAATATCTAGATCCGAGATGATGATCCTATTGAGCTCGATGAGAACAACAAGGATTCGATCACCTATAGAGATGCAATGCAGTGGTCTGACTATGAGAAGTGGCTTGGAGTCACATAATCTAAATTGAATTCCATGAAAATCAAATAGTGTATAGACACTAGATGACTCACCTGAAGGGATAAAATCAATTGAGTGTGAATGGATTTTCAAAAAGATCAGAATAGCACAGATGGAAAGATAAAGACCTATAAAGTCCGTTTGGCTATTATCTCAGTTTTGGAATTTACGTTTTGAACGTATGTCTTTGTTATGAACAAAGATAAATCCTGCATATATAAGTGAGCAAAATATTCTGTAGTGTTATTCCTTGTATTGTCTGTGGATGAAATTCTCTTAATCGAAAATGGTATTCCAGTATTGCAAGGAATAAAAATTTGGTTGTCATCTAATTTCTTCATGTTTAAAATTAGATATAGTATACTTATTAATGGTAGTGAGTAGATGCCAGTCTGACCTAAATGAGGATCATTGAAAGATTGTATAGATAATCCTCATGTATTTGAGAAACACTAAGGTCTAGTGACTCAAATATGAAAATACTGACTTAAAACATGTGGATGTTTTAATTTTAGAGCAAGATGACAATAAAAAATATTGGATCATACCCTAATTGCAGGAGCAATTTGCTGGAAAGGTTCCAAGCATGACATTATAGCCTATTTAGTTAGTGATGTAGAGTACATCGTGGCATATGATGCTATCATATAAGTTGTGTAGTTACTGAGGTTCATTAGCAGGTTGGGAGTGGCACCCTCCATCGATGGTCTAGTACTATCGTAGCACTGGAGCCATAGCTCAAGCTAAAGAACCAAAAGACCAATATATTCTACATCACTATCATCTTTGATTTTAGATCAGGGTAACGTCGATCTTTGGAAGATTGATGAAAAAGGAGAACTTGACTGACCCATTTGCTAAGGCCTCGAAACTAAGGAGTTCTACGAACTCAAGTGGAAGATAGGATATTTGATATCATTCTGATTGGCTTTAGTTCAAGTGAGAGTTGTTGGAAGATATGTCCTAAAGCAAATTATCTAAGTAGTAGATGATTGAAAATAGTATATGAATTATCTAATAATAATAGTTATTTGGCTGGTTTATCATAAAAGTTCTATCTTCCTTAAATAAACTCTTAAATTATGATGGTCCTTAGAACCACAATCAATCGAAAAAGAAGGATTTATTGGATGGTTCTTAAATTGTTCACGATCAAATGATAAGTTATTAATAAGAACTATAACTTAATAACTTATCGAGTGTAGGTCGCTATATGTCATATGCGTTGGTTATTCTCATAACCAAATGGTGTGGAGACACTAGTATGGCATCCAGGTGAGATATAGAAGTACATCTATACTGAATGTGATCAATGTAGCACTCCACTATCAAGAGTAGCTAGCTAAGATCAATGGATATGTGTCCCTCCGATCTGAGATCACCATGATGACTTGCAAGCAACTCACTATACTTTAGTGCCGAACTACTTATATTTTTAATATAGATTCAGAAGATTTTTGGATATAGTCAAGCACTTATGAAGTCGGTGTGTGAGTCAAGATAGAATTATCCATTCTTGATTAGCTTTAGGAAGAGAATGTCTCATTGTATTTCAATTTAGTAAAATCTAGGCCTGGGTAATCCTCGTGAGGAGTCATGGGATTTGCAAAATTTTGAGATATAATAGAGATGACTTGTATAAGTATTTGATAGTGTACTTGAAGTCTTCTTGAGCATTAATGGTCAAATGGATAAATTATATGGTAACCATGGGTCAGGGTTCTAAGAATGTTGGTTTGCATACATTCGACTTATCCGGACGTCGGGAACCATTGCTAGATGGTTACTTCGACTGGTATAGAAATTGATTTTTATGCTATCAACTTAGGTTTGAACCTATAGGGTCACACACATAAGAGATTGTAACTTAATCAAATGGTTAATCGATAATTGAGAATCGTTCTGAGGTCAAACATTCAATACGATTGATGTTTGACCTAATGCAAGTGTTGTAGGAGGATCGATTAGCAATTGGATTGCTAATTAGCTCAATTTGATTGAGCAAATAGACTGAGATTAAGTCTAATTAAATTAAATTAAATTATAATTAGTTTGAACTTAATTAGATTAAATTTAATTGATTTATTGGATAAGTCAATTGCAAGAAAAAAATAATTTCTAGTTGGATTGGGATTTGAGTACACCTAATTCTTAATTAAGTTAGGATTTAAATTAGAATTAAATATAATTTAATCTAATTTAATTAAGCTTATAGTTAGACTAGGATCATATTTAATTAGGTCATATTTAATTTAATTTGAATTAGATTCAAAATAGTTTTGACCTAGTCAAATAAGAAGAGTCCCAGTTGAACTGGGACTCTCACTCCTTCCTTACGCCAATAAAAGTCAATGCCCATATTTTATTTTTAGATCTTTATGTGATGTTCTCCATAGCAATAAGAGCTTCTCCATATACTAAATATCTAAAGATATTAATTAAAATTTAATTTAGTCAAATTTGGTAAGTGGTTTGGTTTTGTTTTCTTTTGAAAGAGTCCTAATTCTACAAAATATCTTCTTTCCTTATGAAATTTTTTCTCCATGTCTTATTTTCTTTTGTGCACTTAATTCCTTTGGTTTTGCACATGTTTTCCTGATCTTCACATCCAAAAAATAAGGAGGGAGGCATCTAAGAGTTGGATGCCTCCTAAAACTCCTCCTTGGTCTCCTTTTAAAATTAGGTTTTAACCTAGTCTTCCATATATAAAAGGGAGGATGCCTCCAATCCGGTTTAGGATGTGTAAAACCTAAAAAAATCATTAAAAAAATCAGAAGAAAAGGAGGAGAAAGTGTGGAAGTTTGGGGCACCAAATTTTTTGAAGAAAAGATCTTCATCAAGACATCAAATGTTGATGTCTTGAAGGGACAAAGGTAAGAGAAGATTGTCTTCTTTTTGTTTTTCTTTTAAGTATTTTGCTCTTATTTATTTTATATGATTTTTATATGATAAAAATCTAAGAGAGAGAGAGGATGAGGATGTGGGGATCTATGCTTCAAGGTGTTGGGGTAGGAAGATCAATTTTGGACATGATCTAATCATGTCCTGATTAGAGAAGAAAAATAGAAGATGGTCTTCTCTTAGGGTTTCTTTGAGAATCCTTCTTTTCTATATTTTGTATGATTTTTCTATAAGAAAAATCAAAGTGTGTAAGATTTGAAAATATGAGAAAGGCCTAGGGGAGAAGGTCTTCCCTTTGTCCTAGCATAAGGATGTTTTCAGGATATCAGTCGTTGATGTCTTGAATGAAAAGATTTATCTTCTCTTAGAATCTTTTCTAATGTATTTTATTTTTAATTTATGGGAGATCCAAAGGTTGGATATCACTCCTAATCCTCCTCTTATTCTTCGACTCTTAGAATGGCCAAGAGATCTGAAGAATAAATTTAGATTAATCATCCAGAGGGATTCGCAAGAAGCTAGCACTTCAAGCGGATCTTCATTCAACAAACCTTCGATTTTGTTGCAACCTCGTATGGATCTTCTATAGAGGCTGGATGCATGTGCGGCTCCAAAGATAACAACAAAAATCAACCATAGAGTTCTCGATCTGTGCAAGATAAGATATATAATCTCTTCTCTCATCTAGATGTGATCTAGGTTTCAGATCTAGAATCATTCTAGATCTAGGGTATTGATTTGATCAATACCAAACTCTTTTAATTTCATATTTAGAATACATAATGACATGTTATAGATCCTAATTATAGGATTTAGTAATTTGATTACATGCATTTGTAGATTAAATGATTTAATCTATATATTTTGCTTTGTTATTTTCAAAAAAGTTTTTGAAATTCATGCATGAAACCCTGCATGTTTTTCATCAGATCTATCATGTATGCCACTATATGTACAAGATTAGATATGGCATACTTGAAGGGAAATCCTGATTTCTTGGACCAGGTTCGTTCAGATCTGATCAGATCAAGAGATATATTATAAATTTTTTTTTTTAATCTAGATTAGATCTAAGATGTTTCAGATCTGATTATTATTATCTTAAAAATTAAAATAAAATTAGATAAATTAAATCAGATTTAATTTACCTTGAAGTGGGTAATCCTATTATCCGTTGATGATCCTGTAAGCAGCAAAAGGTTCTGGATCAAACCACGCAAGTGTCTGGACTCTACCGATATCTACTTGGACTGAATCTGGAGATCCTCTTCTTCTCTATCACGTCTCTAAAAATTAGATCTGGATCTAATCTGGAGGATCTTCAAAACTCCTTTTGAAGATCAGCAGTCGTCCTTTGCAGCAGCGCAGCCTTCTAGCTTTCACTTGCCTTTCTCTTGTCTAGATTGCACCAACCAAGGTCCAAAACCCTTTTGAACATGGAGAGGAGAGGGAGAAGATGCTTTGGCATGGAGGAGGAGAGGAGAAAAGGCCTTGGGGTGTGGAGATCTCAATTAATTCAGATTCTTTGAGTTGGGCGCAGGGTCTTATTTATAGACTAACTGTGATCCAACTCCTCTTCTTCCCAACCAATCACAACTCTTTATGAAATCAGATCTAAATCTGATTGGTGGAAATAGAGTCCCTGGATTCCTCCTTAGAGGATGCCTAAGACCAGTCAAAGTTGGTTCTTAGGAGAACTCTAATTGGAATCCAAAAAGGAGATGGAGTCCCTATCCAATAGGGACTCCTGGGCGCCTCCAGCTTAGGCACACACCAAGGGTGGCGTGCGCCCTCTTCCTTGCCAGGTTCTGGTAGGGGGACAGGCCCCCACCAGCTCTTCAATAGGTGTGTGACACATGGACAGAAGTCAAAGTATCAATGGTCAATATTTGACCAGTCAAAGGTAGACTTTTGACCAAAGTCAAAGAACGAGAAATGGCAGGTGACCAAAAATGGTAGGTAATATCTTACAAAATAAGACAATCTTTTCTGACTTGGACAACCTCCAGTCAGACCATATGAAGGCCTCTGATTGAGCACAAACTCCTTTGGCTCAGTCAGGACAACTTATTTATGATAGTAAAAGAAGAACGTTAGGTTCAATCGAGTGCTAGCACGATTTTCTTGAACCTAATTGAATCTCATTCAAATCAATTGAACTAGATTAGTTCAATTGATGATCACCAGATTCAAACCCTTATTTGTGTGACCTAATTAGGTTCAGTTCTGTATGGTAATGAGATATGTCATGATCTCTATCATCGACATCATCGAAACTCCTTTCGATGGATCAGAACTCTTCTAATTCGAACAACTAGAATGATCGATCATCTAAATCATTCTAATTGCTCCCAAAATCCATCAGTGACACCTAGCAGTATATGGTGGAACCATAGAGTTGATGGCGAACTCTTAGTTAGCCTATTGGTGTGCATTTAAGTTATTCTATCTGAGCCCGATAGATTAGGTTTAAATGTTGAATCTATCAAACCTAGTCTCTTTCAATATGAATGTAATCATTCGTTTCAAGTCAAATGTGAAACCCAAATAGAAACTTTCTTTCTCCTTATTCTTGCTGATTGCCATGGCATGGACTTTTGGACTTGATCTCATTACATCATAAGGGCTGCTCCTCTACCACCGAGGTAGAATAGATTTTCCATTCTGTGATTGCTATCTTTAGCTATGCTAATAAACATTATACACCTACAGGATTTATATGGCTAGGAGGACCGAGTAATGTGTGTCAACTATAACACCGTCAAAGTGACTGCCCGATGCACCCCTCAGGTCAAAGAACCAAACGCATCAACTAAGGCATCGAGTCAGTCATCGATAGAAGATAGACTTCCTATGGACCCCTACTCAAGGTGGTCACGCTCCGTGCCATCGTTTTCTTCTAACGAGTACCATGTACCTTCCTCGTCGATGTCTCACACATAAGACTCAGACTCATTATAAAGAGAAGTGATCTGTACCACCACTTTCGGATTTCAATCACATCTCGTGATGATCCTATGGTCGGGCGAGAGTTTTATGAGGTTAATAATGATTATTCATGTCTTAAATTTCAACTCTTGAAAATATGAATTATCGATTAACATTAATGCAGAGGATGTGTATCACAGACCCTAAAGAAACACATATATGATAGGAAAATAACCATTTTTATAATTTTAGTCAAATTATATTTTGCCCCGTAGAAGTATATTATAAGTGTAGCCAATTCTGACTTCGTAGGCACATTATCTAACAATCTTCCACTTATTCTAAGCATTGCTGACAAGTCTAGGTCCCATCTTCTCAAGGTGGGCTTCATTTCTGCTGGGCCAATAGCTTTGTAAGGGCGTCTTCCATATTATCTGTGGAGTTGCTTCTTTTGATCCTCTATGATATACCTCTTTCTTGATTTGTTGTTAATCGCGGACTGAGGTGTTTCGACGTTTCATGGTGGGTTTGGATTTTTGGGTGAACGCTGTGGCCCTTAGCAGGGGCTATGGCGCCAGTGTGTTGTGCAGTATAGGAGGAAATGGATCTGATGGCATTACTCAATTTCTGTAGCAACTTCTGTATACTAGAATGCTTTTCGAGCCTCTATGTGCGATTATATTCTGGCTCCATGGTGGAATCTGCTATAAGTTTGCTTAGAACTCTTCCAGCTGACAGCACACATTGCACTCTACAACACGACTTCTAGATGTTGACTTTCGATCATCTATATTGGACATGAAATCAATTTATGTAATCCCTGGATTTGTAGCTTGTTTCTGTCCTCTCCGTGTACCAAAGACAACATTCCATATCCTGTAGTTCGTTCTAAGTACTTAAGGATACATTCTACACAAGTCCAGTGTTTTCCACTCTAGTCATGATATCTACTTGTACACTACATGCATGGGCTTATATCAGGTCGATGTATATAGCATGGCATACATAAGCTCCCTATTTGTAGAAGCATAGGGATTTTGCTCATGCATTCTATCTTCCTCAGGTGGCTAGGGACAAATCTCTTGAAAGATGAATACTGTCTGAAGATATAATCCCTCTTAGAGTTTTTCATACTTAAACCCTTTAAGTAACTTTTCTATGTAATCTTCTGTTTGAAGTCCTAGCATCCTATCGGTCTATCCCTATTAGAATCTTAATCCTAGAAGTAAAGGATTGCTTCCTAGGCTCTTCATGGAATCCTTGGACAACCATAATTTGACTGTTGTCATCGCCTGGGAATATCATTCCAATAAGGAGGAAGTCATCACGGACAAAGAAGGAAGACAATAATCTCCCACTGACCTTTTGAACACACTGGTTTTCTCTATTTTTGATGAAACAGACATTTTGATCAATTCATTGGAAATGAGTATTCAGCTTGAGATGGCTTGCTTAATGTCCATTATGGACCCGTATTGCAGCTTACAAACCTTGATGAACGATCACTGGATGTGAAACTAGCGGATGTTCCATATAAAAGATTATCTCGTCTGACTAATATCTATTCAAGAATGCACTTTCCATCCTCTTGCATATTTCATAATCGAAATAGGCTGCAACGATAAGCATGTGCCAGATTGACTTTGGCATAGCCAGCTGGAGAAAAGATTATCGCTGATAGTAATGCCTTCGCATTGACTATATTCCTTTTTCCCACTAGTTAGCTTGAATGTTCTCCACATTCCGATCTGCACCAATTTTCTCTGAAGACTTAACACATAGGTCTACATTCTG
Source organism: Cocos nucifera (assembly GCA_006176705.1). Taxonomy (NCBI): domain Eukaryota; kingdom Viridiplantae; phylum Streptophyta; class Magnoliopsida; order Arecales; family Arecaceae; genus Cocos; species Cocos nucifera. The sequence continues at coordinate 90,131 of QRFJ01000537.1, forward strand.
GTGGATCTACAAGGACAGATTGGTTGAGTGCATCGAGCAATTTCTAACTGCATGCTCAAGCCATTTCTCAGAGATCGATATCTGATATTGCTGTTGTAGCTTTTGGGATATTACATGACATCATTACCTCGAGGAATATTTTTCTACTTTCTCTGAAAGTAATACCTAATTTTCAGGGGATGAAAAATCTTTCCGATCTACGAGGTGGAAGAGGTATGTTCTTATTGGCTCAATCGATTTGGTCCATTGGTCTTAGTCGTTGTACTTGTTGAGACTTTCTCATCAAGCTGATCTGCTTTTCAATGCGCTATCTTAAATACTATTTTTAGAAAGATGGATGTCACTCAATGCACATTGTGGTTCTTTCTGAATGTAGAATGTATCCTAATGATCTTTAGGATATTATGATCGAGTTTGAAAACTAACTTATTGTTCGTTGTTGTTCTTTTGATTGAGCGGACACCCAATTACTGAGATGACTCAACTTAGTTTCTTACATTCTATCTCATACGATGTGTAGGAAAGGTCTTAGGAGGGAACCTATTCGTAGAATAATTGAAGGTTATAATGATATCCAAAGAATTGGAAGTCTGTGAAGTATCATGGAGACATACTCAATAGGATCGATTTCTCCATTCTGAAACTTCGTTGAGTTGAGGTTGTTCTGGTGGAGTCATTGAGAGGCTATGGGCAATTTTTTTGAGATAAGTTAGAATTCCACGGTAAGGTATTCACTCCTCGATCTGATCGAAGAACTTAATGGATTTTTCAGTTTATTTTTTCTACTTTATGTTGAATTCTTTGCACTTTTCAAAAGCTTCAGCTTGTGTTCGTTAGATACATACCCATATTAGAACAGATTGTAAAGGTAATAAGTGACAATTACTTTAGTGGTACATCAAATGGCACAACACATCATATGTATAGGGCAGGAGTCTAGTGGCCCTTTCCCCTGTCAACAAAAGGAAGTTGGTCATTTTGCCTGAAGCAAGATTTCCAAGTTGGATATGATTCAGAAGTCAATGGATCAATAGCCATTTTCTCTAATTGTTGATCCTATGCTTTGCTATTGACCTAATCTCAGTGTCATAGAATATTGTCATTTTGGGACTAATCTAGGTCATTTGATTACGTTTTGCTCGCTAGTTAGAATAGGTTAATCAATATGTAACTGATAAGACATTTTAATAAGAAAACATTTCATTTTATTTCTTTCATAAGTTGTTATAATGGTCTTAAGAAGGTAATCACATGGCTCTTGTGCTAAGATGAAACAGAAAATCAATTCTGGCTAGCTGGCACATAATATAGTTTTCAACTAAGTCTAAACAGATGGTAATACGAAGGGGTATGATTTCTATGGCTACTGGGATCTCTTGCTCCATTACCAATGCATTAGGATCATGTTTCCATCCCTCAAACTCCTGTATCCTAAAAGCCCTATAATGGAAGTGCACAGATGAGCATAGAACAGAGTTCAGCATCCAATGGTCAGAGAAACTGTGGTTAGACTTAAAAATGAGTGCATATAAAGGGAATTCCTTCTTGTTCTTTAGGGTGCTAGGTAAGTAGGGCAGTTTCGTTTTCAATGGCATTATTTTGCAATGGGAAACTTTCTTTGACATCGCTTTTTTTTCGGGCCTCTGTTTTATCTTTTTGTTATTTCAACTCTACTTTTTTTCACAGACTTTTTTTTTCTTTATAAGATTTCTTTGGAAGAAGTTCGTTCCATAGCAAGACTGAGCCTTAGAATCTCATAGAAAGCTCAGGGTAACAACATATCATTAATTGGCCAAGATTGAAGTTTAACTGCATGTGTAATTTATGAAGAATTGCCCATATGCATAGTCAAGGATTGTAGAATATATACATTCTGTAGGGTAAGTACTTCACCCGAGTTCTTAAGCTCTTCATATCCTTGATACATTGTCCAGACAGTGACTTGGACTGACTGCCATCACGATTTAGCCTTAAAATAAATTTTTGTGATTGATACTTGGCATGTGTGACTTGTCACGAAACATTCCTGTAGTGGGCAAACATTTGATGAGCAGTTCCAATATCTTCATGTTGGCGTGAGCTTTATAGACATCGAGACCAATTTAATATTGGCTTATATCTTCGTCTATCAATTTTTCAGAGGATGCTTCTATTAATAGATAGGATGCGCTGGTAAGATGGGAGGCTTGTAAACATCGTTTAATTCTCGAAACCAAATATTTATAGTTTGAGCCATTCTTAAATTTGGTTCGGTCAGTCTGTGTGTCAGGATACGTGCTAATCGGGTTGGACGCAGATATTTTTGTAGAGAGTCAATAGATTCTAGTGTACTGTAATTATGCTTGAACAATTTATTTAGAAATTTTTATTTTAAATAATTAGATTCCACTATTTTCTATTATCCCTACATCTCTGTAAAGATGTGAAATCTTTCCACGATTATGTTTTATGGGGGTAGCGTTCACAACTGACTATCACTTACCTAAAGTTATTGGTAGATGGTTAGGCCAATGAGTGAACAATCTTTCAATGATTCTCTAATCATGGTGCACTATTACCAATAGTCTATTTCTGAATCTTCAACGTTACAAAAATTGATTTACTTCTTAGTTAAGTTTAGACCCACATTTACAATAGCTGGATTTCTAATTGAGTCTCTCAACATATTCCACAAAATATAAGCCAACTCAATCTCAGCCTTACATCAATCCTAATAGACATGGTTGCATCTTCCCTGGTGCAACTGAGCACTATTCAGTCGGAACAATCCCTAGAAGGGCCGCACATCTACAATGGTGGAAACTAGATTATCTTTTCTTAGGAAGAATTGATTCAGTCTCATTAAACTAGACTTTCATAGTCATAACTTATGATAACCTAGTGGATGGATTAGCTCAGATTATTGACCACTAGATCAGAACTGTTCAAATATGGCAAGTAATCAGACAGTGGAAGATATGCATTACTGTACAAGAATATTCAGGTTCTAGTAGCTTCAATTAAATCAGTAGTCATATGGCCACTTACCTAGATACCAAATTATGATCAAGAACCAATTGGGTTAGCTACATCTAGACTCTAACTTGAGCCTAAATTAGGTCTTGCTTGATCGTGACTCGATCTTGCATAGATTTATCTATTAGGCTGGTCAATTAAGCATTGTTGATCCTCATAACATTTGTGGTAAGATTTTAGATAAGCGAAAGGCGCACGTAGACGCTGTTAAGTTGAGCTAGATATGAGAATGGTGGATCCAGAGAAGCTTGTGGAACATGGCAGTATTTATGAATATGTTGATTGAAATTCTCAGTGTTAGATATATGTTGAGTTAAGTTCCATAATTTAATTTTAATTTAGTAGGAGAAGGTTCAAATCAACTAGGAGATAATGCACATAATCTAGGGTTTCAGGTCTAGGGTTTTGCAGTTAAAGTAGTTTTGGATTTCTGATTAGGAAAACGGCGCAGGCCCCTACAGGTGATCACTCAGAACCCGATCGAATAGAAGAGGGGCTTTAAAACCCTTTTCATTTTACTGATGCGGACGGGGGAAAGAAAAGTGGAGAGGACTTAATGCAGAGAATTGCATATAACAAATAGTTTTAGATCTATATATTATCTATATAAATTGATCTATCATGGCTATTTTGCCATACTCTCTATATAGATCATGCATATCCATATAATTAATCTAATTAATTCTAAATAATTTAAAAAATTAGATTTAAATTGATTAATCAAAATAAATTCTAATCTAGATATTTGTAGAATATTCTATCACTGTCTAGACATGAACTAATCATATCTCATATGAATATTTAAAATTAATAATTTTTATTTGCTATTTTTAGATAGTTATTATAAATTATAAATCAATAGTAAATAATAGATTCAAATATACTTTTTATTATTATAAATTGTAAGATATTATATGAATATTCTAATTTAGAATAATAATGCATATTTTCTAATACTTTGATCAATCATTATAATTTATATTTTTTTTATTTTAGATTCTATCAATCTCATGTGACATCTGATTACTTAATTTTTTATTAAAATAAATTTAAAATAGAATTAAATACTTAGAACCTAGGCTCTGATACAATTGAGGAAATCCTGATTTCTTGAAGGTTGTTCAGATCTGATAGATAGAGATATATTAAAATTTTTTTTTTTAATCTAGGTAGATCTAAGATTTTTTCAGATCTATATTATTATTATCTTTAAAAATTAATAAAATTAATAATTAAATCAATTTAATTTACCTTAAGTGGGTAATCCTAATACCGTTGATGATCTGTAAGCAGAAAGATTTAGATCAACCACGAGTGCTGCTCTACCGATATTACTTGGACTGGAATTAGAGATTCTTATTTTCTATCAGTCTTCAAATTAGATCTGGATCTATCTGGAGGATCTTCAAAACTTCTTTTGAAATCAGCAGTCTCTTTGCAGCAGGCAGCCTTATAGCTTTCACTGCCTTTCTCTTATTAGATTGCACAACCAAGGTCCAAAATTTGGACTGGAGAGGATGGAGAAGATGCTTTGGCAATGGAGGAGGAGAGGAAAAAGGCCTTGGGGTGGTGATTCAATTAATTCAGATTTTTTTGAGTTGGGCGTAGGTTTTTTATAACTAATGTATAACTCTCTTCTTCCACATCAATCAAATTCTTTGATAATCTAAATTTGATTGGTGGATAGAGTCCCTGATTCTTCTTAGAGGGTGCTAAGAAGTCAAAGTTGTTCTTAGGAAAATCTAATTGGAATAAAAAAGGAGATGGAGTTCTTCGCAACAGTGATCCTGGTGTTCTCAGCTTAGGCACGCAAGGGTGGGCGGCGCCACTCTTTCTTGCAAGGTTTCTAGAGGAAGGCACCACCGCTCTTCAATAGGTGGATGAATCATGAGACAAGTCCAAGTATCAATTGGTCAATATTTGACCAGTCAAAGGTGACTTTTGACGCAAAGTCAAGAACGAGAAAATGGCAGATGACAAACAATGTGTAGGTTTAATATCTTAAAGAATAAGACAATCCTTTTGCACTTGGACAACTCTCAGTCAGACCATTGAAGGGTCTGCTTGATTTGAGCATAAATCTTTGGCTCAGTCAGGATACACTTTTTAATGATAGTAAAAGAAGAAAGTTTAGGTCAATCGAGTGATTAACAGATTTCTTTGAACTATTGAATTATTCAGATAATTGAACTAGATCAGTTCAATTGAGATCACAAATTAAACTTATTTATGTGAGGCGTTAGGTTCAGTTCTGTATGGTAATCGGTATGTCATGATTCTGAGGTATCGATATCACCGAAACTCTTTCGAATGGATCGAATCTTTGATCGACAGCTAGAATGATGATACTAATCATTCTAATTGATTCAAATCACCAGTGACACCTAGGAGTATAATGGTGGAACATCAGAGCTGAATGTGAACTCTTGTGCAGAGCTATTGTGTGATTTAAGTTTTCTATCTTGAGCCGATGATTTAGGGTTGTGAATCGTCAAATACTAGTCTCTGTCATACTGATGTAATCATTCGTTCAAAGTTCAATTGTGAAAACCTAAATAGAAATCTTTCTATTTTTAACTTGCCATGGATGAACTTTGGATTGATTCTCATGATCATCATAGGGCTGGCTCTCTACCCGAGGGTAGATAGATTCATCTTGATGTAACGTTCTACAATGAACATGCTATAGCCAACTAACTCGAGTTTATGGCTAGAAGACGAGGTAAATGGTGTAGCAAATATAACACCCCAAGGTGAACTGTGATGAACCTCAGGTCAAAGAAATGACACACCATATTACGCATCGAGTCAGTCATCGACGAGATGGTAGACTTCTAATGACTACTGTACTCGTTGGTTCACACTCAGTGCCCTCATGTCCTCTAACGATATTGCAACTCTCACTCCAATGTCTCCAACCATAGACTCAAGACTATCTATAATAGAGAACGATTGTACACCATCTATTTTCGGATCAATCACACCTCGTTGATGATCTTATGGTCGGAAGCATTTTAGAGTTAATGAATGATTATTCATGTTCTTAAATTTTCAACTCTTGAAATATGAATTATCATTTATTAACTCAAGGATGATCACAGATACTAATATCATATGTGATAGAAAATAATCCATTTTATTGATTTTAGTCAAAATTATAATTTTGCCCCTAGAAGTTTATTACAAGTGTCAGCCAATTCTGGCTTCTAGGGCACATTTATCTAACAATACTCCACTAGGAGTAGTGAGTAGATACCAATCTGATCCAGGAGAGAACCATTAAAAAATGGTGAAAATTTTTATTAAGTATTTGAGAAATACTAAGGAAACCAATGGTTGATCTATGGTGAGTTGAATTTGAAGCTTGTAGGGTTTACAGACTCTAGTTTTTCAATCCAATCATGATAACAGTAAAAGCGTATCGGGTTATATCTTTATCCTAAATGATGGAGCCATCTACTAAAAAATTTTCAAGCAGCACACTATGGCAGACTTTGTATGCAAGGCAGAGTACATCGTAGCATCAGATGCTGTATAGAAAGCTATGTGGCTAAGGAAGTTCATCACCAAGCTTGGAGTAGCACCCTCCCATGATGGTCCGATCCTGCTCTACTATGACAGCACTAGTATCATTGCTCGGGTGAAGAAATTGAAGGTACACCAATGGATGAAGCACATATTATACTGCTACCACCTAATCCAAGAGATCATGGATCGAGGTGATATCAACTTTTAGAAGATTGATGGAAAGGAGAACCTGGTCGATCCCTTCACTAAAGCTCTAGCAGTAAATGAGTTCGACAACCACAAATCGAAGATGGGTATTAGATACTATATCAAGTGGCTTTAAGATAAGTAAGAGTTATTAAAAATTATGCTCTAAAGCCAATCATTAGCCTATTGACGGTTGTGCTATTTTATACTTATAAATAATTTATTAAATAAAATATTATTCTAGCATTTTTATCATAAATTTTATATCTTTTAATGAACTTTTTTTGTTGTGATGAAGTCCTTAGGACTATTTAGTTTTGATAAAGAGAAGATTTATCGATTAGTCCTTAAATTATTCATGATCAAATGATACGTTGTTACTCAGAATGACAACGTTTATCAAGTATAGATCACTGTATGTCATATAGATTGGTTATCCTCTTAATCAAGAAGTATGGAGATACTGATATGGCATATAAATAAGATGTAAAGGTACATCATCACTGAACGTAACTAACTTTAGAATATTTTGCTATTAAGAATTGCTCTAATGGGATATGGGTATAAGTATCCCTTAAACCTGAGATTACCATGGTAGCTTGCAAGCAGCTCACTATGCTTTTATGCCAGACTACCTAAATTTTTAATTCAATGATAAAAGATTTTTGGGCACAATCAAGTACTTATAAAGTCGGTGCGCAATCAAGATGAAATTGACCACTCTAAAAGTTTGAAAAAAATGCATCACTATATTTTAATTTAACAAAACCTTGGCTAGAATAATCCATAAGATGGATTTGGTATTTTGAAACACAATGTGGATGACATGATCAGGGTTGACAGTTAATCTTTGAGTCATCCTATGAGCATTAAGATCAAGAAGATGAATTATATGAAAACCATGTTCACATAGATTCTAAGAGTGTTGCTTTACACATTCGACCTATCCGATCGTCGAGTCTCATTACTAGATGGTTACTTTGATTGATAAAATTTTTTTTTCTATGCTACTAGCTTAGATTCGAACCTATGGGATCACGCACATAAAAGATCTCGATCTGATTGGATGGTTGATCAACGATATATTGTTCTTAGGTCAAATAATTAATACGATTGATGTTTGACCTAGTGCAAGTATTGCAGAAAGATCGATTAGCAATTAGATTGTAAATTAATTTAATTTGATTAAAATAGAGGATTGAGATTAAGTCTAATTAAATATAATTTAATTAGATTTGATGTGGGCTTGATTGAAATAAGTTCAATTAATTTATTGGATGAGCCAATTGTAAGGAAGAGCAAGTCCTAGTTCAATTAGGACTTGTATAAACCCAATCTTTAATTTGATTAAAAATTAAATTAGGATTAAATTTGATTTAATTACATACTTTGTTGGACTAAGATCTATTCTAATTGGATTGAATTAATTCTGATTTAATTTGATTCAAAGATTATGTTTGACCAAGTCAAAATTGGAAGTCCTAGTGTGACTAGGACTTTCCTTCCTTGCACCACCTTAATCCCAATGCCCAACAGCAATTTCCCTTGGACTTTATGAAAACTCCTCACTCCCAGGCCTTCATGCATGCCCCCTTTGCTCCCCTTCTCTCTTACATGGAAGGTAGTTATGGACCAAGTCATATTTGGTTAGATGTTTTGAATTCAAACTCTATTTGATAGAGTTTGTTGCAATCAAAACAACTATCCCTTTGTGCCGCCAACCCACCTAGGTTTTTTCAAGAATTTTTATGGGAAATATGGGAGTTTTTTTGTGCCAATTCCTAGTGGTCCATGGTTAGAAAAAAGGAGGGAGCGCCCAAGTGTTGGGTGCCCCATATCTTGCCTTATTTGGACAACCCTTGCTAGGTATTTGACCTAGACAAGGATTGTTCCATATCTCTCTATAAAAAGGGGATTAGGATATGGTTTTTTTAGAGCTTCCAGACCTGAGAGAGAGCTATTGAGGTGTGACAAAAATTTGGGAGAGAAAGCTTTGGGCATGGGATTTTGTAGAGACACCAATCAAGATGTCTTGGTGAGAGAACAAGGAAGAAGAAAGGTTCTTCTTCTAGGATTTTTCCTTTGATCTCTTCCTCCTATATTTTGTGAGTTTTTGAGAGGTGCCTCTTCTTCATAATCTCTTTCCTTCCTTTTAAAAATTGAAGAGTCCAAGTTTTGAAGAAGGAGGTTCTAGATCAGCCATCAAAGAAGGATCAGCATAGTACTAGCATGCTGTATTGATTTTCTGACATTAGACATTGGATCTTGCATCGAGGCCTTATGTGGACAACCTGTAGAGATCGGATACATGTGCAGCTCAAAGCGATGACCTCAGCCTTAGATCAGCGAGTTAAGAAACTCATCTTGCAAAGGTAAAGGTGATACGATTTTCTTTCTATTATCTAGATTTGATCTAGTACTACTTTGATATTGATTTGATCAACATCATCCTTTCTTGCTTTTTATTTTCTGATTTAAAAACATACTTAAATCATGTGATAGGATTCTAAATCTTGGACTCTTTCATGTATTTTAAATAAATTAATATAATTAATTTATTACTTTCGCTATCTGATTTCTGAAAAGTTTCAAAATCAATTCTTGAAATCCTAGATCATTTCCTTCAATGGTAACTATACCTAGAAGTTCATTCATTCAGTTCTGCTAGGTTGCCACCACATGTTGTTAGACATTACTAGTAGATTATGAGAACTCACTAGGATCATTCTAGAATGATGATTTTTTATGGGTGTAAGTTGGAATTATTCCAACCTATTAAAAGGTATTTTGATGATATTATGATAGAGATCATGGTATATCTCACTAACAGACAGAATTGAACCTATAGGATCACACAACAAAAAAAATTGGTCTTGATCAATTATGCTTATGAAGTCTCAATTGGTTTAGGATTTAGAAAAATCATATTGGATTTAGAAGCACCATGCTAGCACATGATTAAACCCAAATCCTCTTAACTTGGGCTATCTATTGATAGGATTTTGATCAAGTCAAAGCACGCAAATCCCATCTGTTCTTCCTATGTGGCAATTGGATATGGATGGGAAAGACCGGCACCACCTCTTATTTTGTGCGTGGAAACATTGAGGAGAGAGAGGGGTGCACGCCCCCCTTTCTGGATAAGATCCAAGGGGTGCACGCCGCCTTATCTTTTCTTGGCATGATAGGGGAGAGAGAGGGGTGCACGCCCCCTCTATTTTGGATAAGATCCAGGGGGTGAATGCCTCCTTTTGTTTTGTGCATGAGATTATGAGAGAAAGGGAGTTAGATGCCCTAATCTGAATAAGAGAGTCCTTCTACTTTAAGGAGTTGATTAGTCAATGCCTTAAAGTTCTAGGACTCCTCTAGATCTATTTAAATCCAATTGAGATTAGATCTCAAAAGGATTTTTCACTCTAAAAGCAAATCTATGCCACCTCTCCCCATGCCATCCTTTCTTTCTCACGCCCTCTCTTCCTCCCTCATGCCCAAAGAGTTGGGTTTTCTTCTTCCACATGCCTTAGAAAGAAGGTGTTCTCTCTTCTCTTCTATTTGTATGCATCTAAAAGAGTTGGGCGATCCAGATCTATACCAAGGAGTTGGATGATGCAAATCCATGTTGAGGAAAAAAAAGATAGATCCAGTCGATCAAGAGTCGATTAAGAAAAGGTTGATCAAAGTACATGCAAGATTCATCTTGGAGAAGAAGGATCACAAAAGAAGAAGCATCCTAAATTGAGTCCCGAGATGATACCCGTAGAGGCCAAATGTATGTATGGCTTCATCAAAATCTATAGACATCTTCAGATCAAGATCTTGAAAAAAAAAATAACGCTATAGGTAGGTGATTCGATCACTAGATTTATTTAACATATTGAAATCAGATGCATATTCATTTTATTTTCATCATATGAACTAGATCCGTAGGTATTTAGATTAAATCTATGCATGCATAGATTAAAATATTTTAATCTAGTCTTATGCTGCCTATTTTGAAAAAGTTTTGAAATCTACATGCATAAAACACCTAAATCCAACATCCAAATAGACTACACAAATCTTAAAGTAGTAGAAAAGAAAAAAGAAAAGGGAGAAAGAAAACTATCAATTGGAGTCTTCTTTCCTATTGGACTCTCGATCTAAATCAAATATTGATGTGGGGAGAAAGTCAAATCCCTTCACCCTAGCTTTATTTAAAGGAAAGAAGTCTTCCCATCCTTTCCACCAAAGATTAAAGCCCAATCAGAGGAGAAATCGCCAAAGCTTTTCTTCTCGAAATCTATCATTGTGCCAGCCAGATGTCAGCCTAAAAATCATCAAAAAATCCAAGTAAGAGGCCGACAAATCTTGATTGACCCCTGTCTCCCTCTTTCTTAGCCCTTAAATCACAATTTATGATCGACAAATGTTGGGTTTTTCTAAAAAAAATATTTTTTTTTATTTTTTTAATGAGGTTTAAAGGCTTTTTTGACTTTGACTATTGCCATTGATCATTGGTTTGACCATCTCTAGCTAAACCATCATGGTCAACATCGTCAATAGCATTCACTACCATCGATGGAGGCATCTGCATAGTAAGATTGAAGCATGACCACCAGTCCCCTATTTTGCCTAACAAACAAGGAGGAAGAAAAAGAAAAGAAGGGAAGAAGAAAAAAGAAAAAGAGAAAAAGAGAAAAGAAAGAAGGAAAGAAAAGAGACAAAAGGAGAAAAAAGAGAGATAGAGTTTCTATCTCTTTCCTCTTCCTTTCTCTTCCCACTTTCTCTTTGTAGTTTCTTTCTCTAGAATTATTCTCTCTTTACGAAGTTTATCTCTTTAGGATTAATCTAGTAAAGGACTTTCTTTCAATGAATTTGATTGATCTTGATTAAGAGATCTTGACCATGGTTGTCGGACAATGTAACATCACCCATTCAGGCCAAGATTGGATCTGCTAGAGTTGATCATCTACATTTATTAAATTAGCTATACACTAGTTTAAATCATGATTTAATGAAATTATCTTGATCAGACTGATTGAAACATTGGTCATTACTAGTTGACCCTTGTCAGATTCCACTAGATACAATTGCTTTTGATATCTATGAAGTCAATTATATCTTAATCTAATCTTGATTAAATCAAACTAACCTCGGATCGTCAATCACTATACCGACCTCCATAGTGACTCTTGTTGGATACTATTGATTTGATCATCCTTGATCTTTGTTGAACTATCTATATTTTAGCATAAACTTTGATCAGATAAAGTTAGATAACCGAACGGCCCTAACTGTTAGATCTGACTATCTGTGAATCATGTCTTTCTTAATTATCCATATCCTCTCTATTTAGTGGACTCAATTCTATGTAAGGGTATAATCATCTTGACATGAAGATGACTTGCAGTGGAATACTATAATATGATATATTAATTGAAGATTTTGAAAAAAAAACTTTTAGAATTATATGGATTTGTTGAAATATGTATCAATTAAGTAATGGTTCACCTTTATAGATTTATCAGTGAATTGTATAGTATTTATATCATTGAACTTTGAGTTATATTATATGTGATTTATGAATTTGAAGCATGATATTAATTTATTAAATTTATTTTATTGTAGAATATTGTTTGATGCACTATTGAAGGTATTGATTATACCACACATTATGATCAATTGATTTGGATTCTGAATGATTTTGTATATTGTTTGATTGAAATATGAAAATGATTTATCAAAAAAGATATTTGATTCGAGATAGATTTTGGCTCATAGCTTGACTATATATTGAAATCCTACTGGTGGGGTTTGTGCATTGGTACATCAATACCCCACCTGTGGAGGTTGTGCGCTAATACATCGATACCTTATCAATAAGGGTTGTGCAATAGTATATCCACATCCTATCAGTAGGATTTATATGCTAGTATATTGGCACCCTATTAGTAGTGGTGTACACTAGTATGTCGATCCTCTACCAGTAGAGGTTATATCCTGGTATATTGATACCTTACCATTGAAGGTTATCTACTAATATATAGATATCCTACGAGTAGGAGTTATATGCTAGTACATCGATATCCTACCAGTGAGGGTTATATATTGGCATTTTAACTATTTTGAGCTAATTATAATTTAGCCACAAGATATAAATATGATAATAGTTTAAGGCTGTCGAGGTGAACGCGATGTTTTGAAAAAATTGATTTATGAATGAACATAAGTTTAGAAATGAATTATGAAAAGATTGAATTTGAATGCATCTTATTTTGATTAGTATTGTATATTCTAAATTAGATTTTAAATTAATATATTCTACATTCTTTTTTTCAGTGTGTTATTATTGCTTGATTTATCTAGCTAAAGTATTTATTACTTATAAGTTGTCTAACTTATTATCTTATATTTTACTATTTTTATAGGTCTTAAGGACTAAGATGACACAGAAATATTTATGAAAAGTGATTAGAAGCATAACTTCAATATCTTTTTTTTAGATTGAAAATTTATTAAAGTTAAGAAAGATCTTTTAAATATTATTAAATTTTATAAAATATTAAAATTAAATTTTAATTAATTAAATTTTGAATATAATTTACTGATTAATTATTCCGCTGTTGGTTTATGATATTATGATAAGATGCCATGCATGCTTGTTGAGAGAGTTTCTTATGAATGTATAGTAGTTGTTGCGATTCTAGGCTCGTGATTTAAGATCGAGAGTGTGATAGATCCATTGGGATCTGCTATAATAAATAACTAGCATATTACCCCCACAATGTACGGGATGTATTTTTTGTTTAAAAAATATATAATATTATCATATTATTTTATTAAATATATAATTATTTAAAATTTTTTATATTTTTATATTTTTTTCATCCTTAGGAGTTCTAGCCGAGTAGGAGGCTTGGAAATGATTGGAGACTAAAGCATTCATAAATTTTTATAAATTTTTATTATATTTTCTTTTAATTTTTTCTCCATCTTTTTCATTTTGAATCGAGTGGGAAGCTTGGAGCGATCAAATAATGAAGTTTAGGTGATGGCTGAAATTTTTTTTCCGCTGCTTGAGAATTTTTTTTATATAACTTTTTTTTTTTAAAATTTTATATAAAAAATTAAGAAATCAAACCAAAATTGACGATATCTCACCAACCCCAAGGCCTAACCTCACCTTTACTTCTTTTTCACTTTTTTATTTTTACTTTTTTTAATTTTTTTATTTAAATTTTTTTCTGCCTCCATACCCACCTCCGATCCTGCCACCATTTTTTTTTTTTTTTTTTTTTTTTTTTTGCCCTCTTTTTCGTTTTTCATTTCGCACCCTCGCCCTCCCACATAGATTTTTTTTTTCTTTTACTTTTTTTCTCCCTTTACACTCGCCCCGCATCCTGCACACCGCACATCACCACCCCCACTCCACCCACAACCCTGCCACCATGTTTTATTTTTATTTTTTACTTTTTTTTAAAAAATTTTTCTTTCCGCACCCTCGCCCACCCGCGTGGAGGACCTCGCTGCCTCCCTCCACCCTCATGATGTCCTCTCCCCTCGCGATGTCCAGGCCATCACCGTCGTAGACCTTCCCTCTCCGGCCAACCCCAACCCCTCGGGCCTTGTGCACCCACGGATCCGCTGCCAGTTCTCTACGACCCCTTCGGCCACTGGCAGCTCCTCCACAGGACCCCGCCCCACCCGCAACTCTGTGCCCCTCCGGCCCCGTGCACCCACAGATCCACTGCCACCAGTTCTCCACGATCCCTCCGGCCAACGGTAGCTCCTCCGCAAGACCCCACCGCCACCTGCAACTCCCCTCCCGGGCGCTGCCATGGAGCTCCCCTCTTCGGCCAACATCCCCATCACCATCCTCCGCATATAGTTGCTTTGCGACCCCCCCCCCCACCCCCTCCAATCCCCGCCACTCGTGGCTCAGTCCCTCCCCACCCCCGCCATGGACCTTCGATGGGAGCAAAGTTGTGGAGATTTTAAGATATACTCAGCAGATTCGTGGATCTCTCGTGCTCTATGAAAGCCGAAATACCTCTCCGTGAATCTCTCGTGCCCTACGGAAGTCGAAACACCTCTCCTAACTCCGTAAAAATTTTGTGGTGAATGAAGGTGTATTTCTTCATTTTATATATATATATATATATATATATATATATATATATGTATGTATGTATGTATATGTATGTATGTATGTATGTATGTATTAATTAAACCGAATCCGACTCTCCTACGGTATATGTGATGCAGTGTATATGTATGTATTAGTTAAATCGAACCCGACTCC
This sequence comes from Cocos nucifera, assembly GCA_006176705.1. Classification (NCBI taxonomy): domain Eukaryota; kingdom Viridiplantae; phylum Streptophyta; class Magnoliopsida; order Arecales; family Arecaceae; genus Cocos; species Cocos nucifera. Next base: position 105,141 of record QRFJ01000537.1, read on the forward strand.
TCTACAGTATATGTGATGCACCGTAATATATGGTATATCATATTTATTATTTACCATGCGATTGATGGACGGTCAGCAAACAATATGGGGCAGCTTGGCGCGTGATGGACTTGTGGTGCCTTCGGCGTTGGTGATCCCTTTTTCCCCGTTCGACTTTCCAAGAATCTTCGCGCAAAAAGAAGTCGCCTCTAGCAACGCAAAGAATGCGGCTACTTTCTCGGTGGCCGTCCGTCTTGATGGGCCACCCAAGGTTCCAACTTTGAAACCTCAGGCAAATTCCCAGACAGCCCATTGTCCACATTCTTTTGTCTGACTTTGGAAAGCTCCATTCAGATCTATAGAACCTCTCAAGACCACAGCAAACACTTACCACCACCATCACCACCAGCAACCTGCCTCGACCCAGGAAGCAAGCAAGGAGAGGAGTAATGGCTAGTGGAATTCTTTCGTCCATCATTTGGATGGCCGACAAGTTGGCAGCTCCCATTCGAAGAACCCTCGGGGGATCATCCTCTTCTGACCCACATAGCGTGGAAGAAGATCTCAACAAGCTAAAATCAACCCTCGAGACGATTGAAGCTGTGCTCTATGATGCCGAGAAGAGGGAGATACGAGAAGAGTCTGTCAAGCTCTGGCTGAGGGAGCTCAAAGCCGTGGCCTGCGATGCTGAGGACGTTCTCGATGAGTTCGAATATGAGTTGTTGCGGTCCAAGTTGGAGAGTAGAGCTTCCATGAAATTCGCAGGCAAGAGGAAGCAAGGAGAGGTACGCGAATTCGTTCCTTCTCCTTTGAATGAAGCTTCATTTCGTGATGGCTTGGCACGTAGGATTAAGGCGATCCGAGAGAGGTTCGACGAAATTGCAGAGGAAAGGGTGGCCCTACGACTGCGAGAAGGAGATGGGCCATTGCGAGTGGTCGAGAATTACAAACAGCCTCCGAGTAGCTCCCATGTTGACCAATTGGAAATTTATGGTAGAGAGGAAGACTGCATGAAGGTGACCAAATTGTTATTATCAGAAGATTTCAAGGGGAGTAATATTTCAGTTCTTCCAATAGTTGGCATGCCAGGAGTCGGAAAGACAACACTAGCACAGCTTGTCTTCAATGATTCCAGAGTATGCAAGCATTTTGGTACAAGGGGATGGCTCAGCTTATATGGAAGCTTTAATGTCACAAGGCTAATGAAGGAGATCATTGAGTCGATCACCAAGAGCCCGTCTGATCTTACTGAACTGAGTGCCCTTCAAGGATGTCTAAAGGAGGTGTTGAGTGGCAAAAGATTCTTGCTTGTATTGGACGACATCTGGAATGAGGATCAGATGCTGTGGGAGATGTTGAGGTCTGCCGTGACTTCAGATGTGGAAGGGAGTAGAATCATTGTGACCACTCGGAATGAAACTGTTGCTAGAATCGTGCAGACGATGCCTCTTTATCAACTTGATTGCTTGTCTTATGATGACTGCTGGCAGCTGTTTCGAAGACGGGCATTCGAAGGCCGAGATCCGAAGGCACACCCGGAGTTGGTGGAGATTGGAAAGATGATTACAAGCAAGTGCGGAGGCTTGCCTCTAGCTGCAAAGGCACTGGGAGGCCTCTTACGCTTCGAGAATGATGAAGAAAAGTGGGCTGATCTTCTGCAGAGTGACCTATGGGATCTTGAAGACACCGAGAATGAGATCCTGCCAGCTCTGAAACTTAGCTACCAACATTTGCCAGTCAATTTGAAGCGCTGCTTTGTTTACTGCTCGGTGTTTCAAAAAGGTTTTGTGTTCAAGAAGGATCAATTGGTCAGGCTGTGGATGGTGCAAGGCTTCCTCCAGAGTAGCGATGGCAAAGAACCAGAGGACATGGGTGAGGACATGGGTTTCCGATACTTCGATGACCTGTTGTGGAGGTCATTCTTTCAGCATTCGAAGCTAGATTTCGGAGAGGAGGAAAAATTTGTTATGCATGATCTCTTTCATGATCTAAGTCGATACGTTTCTGGGGACGAGTGTCTGCTGATAGAGAATGCAGACCTTTGCAATGTCTCTCCAGAAGCCCGCCACTTATCCCTAATCCCATATTCTTCGAGAGTGACAGTGCAAATGAAATCCATCGACAAGCCGAGGCCCCTGCGCTCACTGCTACTCATCTATAAGCTGATAAACTCATGGGGCGGACTAGCCATGTTGGAAGAGAATCTCGTGCGTCTCAAGATTCCAGATGATATCTTCCTGAATTTGCCGTGCTTACGGACCCTGGATCTGGCGTACACTAACATAGAGGAGCTACCAAATTCAATCAGCAGCCTGAAACACCTGCGATACCTTGGTCTCAGAAACACTAAAATCCGTAAGCTTCCTGAATCCTTGTGTAGACTTTACTATTTGCAGACACTTGATCTGGAATATTGCAGCAATCTTCGTGAGTTACCAAAAGGCTTGGGAAACCTCACCAACCTACGGCATCTGGAATTGCCAACAATGGAGTATTCGTATGTCTGTATGCCATCTGGGATCTGCAGACTAACTGGTCTCCGAGAGCTTGCAGCATTCAATGTCGGGGGAGATGGGCGGCATTCTAGCATCGGGGAGTTGAAGGACATAGCAAATCTTGGAGGGGATCTCTATATCTCTGGGCTCCGAAATGTAGCTCGAGGGTGGGATGCAGAGGAGGCCAATTTGAAGAGCAAGAAAAATCTTCAGAGATTGACGCTAGATTGGTATGTTCACCAATCAGACTACAAGTGCAGTCATTTGAACCTCAGTTTTGATGATGAGTGGACCGCAGCCAAGCTTGGAGCGCTCACCATGCCTTGGGAACATTTCAAAGAGGAGGATGTGGTGCTCGAGAGCCTCCAACCTCACCCCAACCTTGTGGTGCTGCAAATTCGAAACTACAATGGTGCAAGATTTCCCAAGTGGATAGGGGATCCATCCTTGTCCAATCTTGTCACTGTAAAGCTCTTTATTTGTGAGAAATGTGAAGCCCTTCCATCGCTTGGCGAGCTACCATCTCTCAAAAATCTCTATATAGCAGGAATGGGCAGCATTCGGCGCATCGGGCCAGAGTTTTGCGGCACTAAGCAATTCCCGGCATTGGAGGAGCTGCAATTCGAGTGGTTACCTGAATGGGAGGCATGGAGTGGAGTGAAGGAAGGTGCATTTCCTCAGCTTGCCAACCTAACTCTTAGCAATTGCCCAAAACTGGGGATCATCCCAGAAGATCTTGCACCATCCTTGAAGAAGCTTGACGTAGGGGACTGCAAGCAGCTGAACATCCTCCCAGCTCCCCCATCTCTCACCAGCTTATGTATAGGAGGGGAGTCCAAGGAACAATTATGGTCTTATACCACAGACCTCACCATGCTTGAGTCTTTAGAAGTTGCGTACTGTGAGGGACTGACTTGTCTTCCCTTGCACAATATGCCGGCTCTTAAAAGGCTGGAGATCACAGACTGCTTCCAGCTTGCAGCTATAGATTGTAGAGGTGGCCCTGCAGCTGCCCGGGCTCTGGCTTCCTCCTCTTCTTCAGTGCCATCCCAGGTGGGGCTGCACAATTTGATATCCCTTGAAAATTTGAAGATTGAGAATTGCCCGGTCCTTCGATTCGCGGTGGAAGGACAGCTTCCTCCAATGCTTAAGGGTCTGGTGATATCCTGCTGTCCATTGCTGATGGAGTGGTGTGAAGGACCAGAAGGAAGCCGTCAGTTGGCACGGGTGCCTAATATTATAGTTGAGAACTATGATGCCGATGAGGTATGTATGAAGCAACTGGATCATAAAGCTTCAAAGAAAAATTAATGATAATCACTTAAGCATACATATTTTTTTGATGATTTAATTAGACAAAAATTCAACTGCTTAAAGAGCATTTCTTTGTGGAAATTTTTAGCAAACATTAGAGTCTCAGACATAGGATTTGGGATTTGATTTTTTTCAATGCTCAAATAAACTGGGTATATTTAGGAACTCATAAGAAAACTCAGAGTCAAATGACAAGGACTTGGATCAGAAGGCCAAGAAAATGCATGATGTTATTTTTTCCAGCCACATGCCTGGACGCTAAGAAGCTTTGTTAATCAGATTTTATTTTATCATCTGATCATGAACTCAGTCCTAAGCAATTCCTAACTTCTTTAGTCAATTGTATTCTACCAAAAAAACTGAAGTCAATTGGAAAATTGTACCTAAAAGTTGTCAATTGTAAAGCATAATACTTTGCAATAGAGACGGCCATGTAGGATTGCACTAATGTCAGCTCATTCATATGTACGAAGTTGGAAGAAAGACGATTTCCACTTCAGAATTTTTAAGCTACACCATCGTCTTTACCAGTTAGTTTGCTAATGCCTAAGTGGGCAAGAGATTTTTTTTCCTTTTTAGCGTAACATGAGATTTATTTCTAATTCATTATGCTCTCTCTGATCTCTGTCTCTCTCTCCCCCGATCTCTCCAGCTTCAGGAATTGGTTATGAGCACACAAAATGAAGAGAGTGAGGAGGAAATGGAAGAGGATTGAGAAGACCTGGAGATAGGATGTTCCATGAACATTTGATTTTTTTTATTTTTTATTTTGGGTTAAAGCGCACTTGACTATTTAAGTTCAAGTCAACAATCTATTTAACTCCTTAGTGAGAACTGAGGGAGAGGAAGGAAAAATGGGAATAAAAGAGAAAAATATTTGTGGAAAGATATCTGACAAAGTGGAGATCATGTCTATCCTACAGATGAAGGGCAGAGATACCGAAGGATATACGTTTTTCATGAGCCTACTTTGGGGTGGTTATCTTTCTCTGTTTATTTTGTTGTATAATGATTTGATATGTTTTTTTTATCCTGCAAATTGAAATGATCTTAATGTTCCCCTATTTTCTATTTAATATATGCATATTATGAACTTAATCATATTTTATATTCCACCAAAGGATTGTGCAATTTGTGATCCAAAGTGCCATTGTGAAAGCATATATTCTATTTGCATATTTTTCTAAGGTTCAAGTTGAATTGAATGGTCATACTCTTTCTGTGGTGGACTACATATTTAAGTCACTTTGCTCACAAAATCCTTTTTGTGGTTAATTAATGCTGCAGAAGTGATAGTTTCACTTTGTGCCAAAGGAAGCAGCTTAGCCATGGTAATTAGCTAGATGGCTAGAATTTACAAATGCTACAATTTGTGGCATTGAAATTATCCATTGGACCTCTTTGATCTAATGTATCACAGACACTAGGTCCAAGATCTATTAAGATTTGTTAGGTTATTCCCAATTGTTGACTGAGTGGCTGTGATTAAAAAAGGAGTTTCTTCTTAATCTTTTGACAAGAATACCATTAGATTGATGGTTGCATTCATGGCAATCAAGTGGTGCTCGAATGATACGATTGATAAATCTCTATCCTTTGGTAAGACTGGAGTTACTCCAAGCTATTGTCTTTCCTCCATCTTTAGGAGTTTCATATTTTGGAAAGCTGTTTTCCCCTGAGCAGAAAGATATTTCATTTATCATCTCAAATATCTTATAGAATGCAAGCCTGCTCTCATAAGGAGCTGAATTTGAAAGGCAGAATTGTAGACTAGTTAAAATTTATGCAAACCAACAAGAAGAGACTTGACTTTCTAACCAACTTGTCACCTACTCTTTCTACAAATATGGCTGACAACACAAGTATGAAAATTTTTGCACGCACTGTTGATATTAACTTCATTTCTTTATAAGTACGAAAACAAGTATGAAAACTATTGCAAGCATTGTTTTTAGATACTATAGTACCTCACCTTCATTCCTTTATTAGCATCAAAGAGTTGGCTTCAATAAAACTCTTAGTTTGATTTCTTCCATCAAAAAGTGAATAACCTAATTAAGACATTGAAGACCAGCTCGAGCTTCCACATCAAGTAGGTTGGTTGCATCACAAGGGCAAGTAGAAGTAGTTGGGATTTTCCATCAAGACCTCTAGATCACCACTAATGGCTGTTTGTGTCAAACTGCTTCTAAAGGTTTCACCTGTAGTCATCCTACTGACATCTTTTGATCCAACAAATTCTTTCATTGCTTCTTGTTTATAAGATGTTTCTATGACATCCAACAAGCATATGGCATCACTGGTTTCCTACATCCTATAACCAAGATGTTCGCCATTTTCTTACGTTTTATATAGTTCATAAACATTCTGTTTCATTTTTGCTACTTCCATCGTTAACCATTTGGAGACGTCTGCCCAAGACTTTCTTGCATGGATATGTTTTCCCGAATGTTGATCTGAATAATTTTCTGGTTATTACTTTCAAATTGTTGATGGTGCCTATGGGGGGCCATTCCTTGAGTTTTTGTGTTGAGTTTGGATGCAGGTGTTCTGATAAAAATGATGTAAAACCAATCAAATTTGATTTGTTTGGCCCAAACTAGACAAATGAAATTCCAGTCCAAACCAACCTAGTCTAAGAATATATAACAGAACCATTTCGAATGGATAAAAAATACACAAGTTAGACTCAACTTGGACTATCGAACTATTAGCTTGATCCATGTTAGGCCTGACCCTAAATTCTTGACCAATCCCAAAAGTAATTGGAAACAAAAGGGCATTACTAAAGCATCCACAGCATTTTATTAGAGGAAAAGGATATCTACTACATTAATTATTGGTGTCGGGAAAGAAAAAAAAAAAGGCTATCTCAAACTACTACTCTCTGCAGCTTTGCTATAGCTAGCAACTATGGTGTCCAAGAGAACTCACAAAAATTACCATCCACTCCGATACATAAGCCAATAAAACTAAGGCCGAGTTTTCAAGCTCTTCCTCGCCCATTTCAGATTGCTTTGCCTTTGTTTCATGTGAAAGCAAAGAATTCCTGCAGAGAGGGCAAGTGGACCTCTGGTGCTCGAGCCATCGATCGAAGCAACTCCTATGGAATTGGTGCCTGCATCTTAGTTCTCTTATCTCTTCACCTTCCTCGATATTGGACAGGCAGAAGACACACTCTACTCGTTCATTGGATCCTTCTAATAGACACTTATATCGAGCTATACCAAGTTTTATATCACATAAGGGAGCATGGCTGGAAGGTTCAAGATGTCGACCAACAAATGGATAGGCCCAATGCCACATGGAACAGGCTCTTTCTTGGAGCTGGATGCACTTCGTGATGAGTAGGAGAATGGCAATAATGAGGAGCACCGGCATGCCCAAAGATGGTAGGATAGTGTCGATGAATACATAAAGCATCAGTTTTGCTAATTCCATATTTGTAGGACCCAAAAGGAGGAGGATGCTATCATGCTGGAGGAAGTTGCAGGCCCCAGTCAAAGATGTCCCATTAATGCAGCAACCACCATCGGTTTATCCATTTCGTATGATGGACGGCAAAGTTGCTGGTATATATTACGGATTTCTTAGACATGCAAAAGAGTTGACGTCCGAATACGACCCTACCTAATTTTCATTAATGCCATCCGTTGCATCTTGAAAGTCACACGACGTAGCTCTACAATAAATTGGGTCAATTTAAGTGAAAGCTACGAGAACATTTAGAAGTCTAAGGTCACAACAACAATAGCTGTTGTCTACCTCTTGGACGTGGTTTAGATCCTCTGCATCATAAAAATTGCATGCAGAGTTTGGTATTATCATGGATAGCCAACACGTTATTCATCTTGGAGACAAGATGGTTCTCATTCATTCCAAAAATATACCGAGGCATCATTAGTATGATACAAGATGTGTCATGATGATGAAAAAGAGCCGTTCATTTTTTAAATGGATGATGTGGTAGGTATCCATGATAATATCGTACTCTATAATGTAAAAGTCATATATGAAGGACCTCATTTCTTGGATATGATCATTTTATTTTAAAGTCAATGTAGGATAATACAACACACCAGAGACACTAGGCTAGCTCCCAAACTGGATATATTTTGGGCTAAATGCGGCCAATAGACAACTGAATACCTCAAGTTCTACCAATTAAAGCTGGGGAACCCTCAGTAGGAAGAGGGTCAGAGAAAGAAGCTGAGAAGAGGAATTGGTCGACTCATGAGACTGCATGTTCAAATCATGTTCCCCATTGACAGGCAACATTATAAGTTATTGATTTATTAAGTTGAAGACTGGTGTTTGTCCCTGCCCCAAGTCAATCACTGTCCAACTAGAAATTAATGGCAATAGATTAACTAGAGAAAGGGCCGCTCCTGAAAGAAAATCGAGCAAAATTTTTAGTATGCAATTCGAAACTTTTTCGAAATTTAATAGCATCGAAAGCTAGAATTAATCAAATATTAATCTACTACATGCATTGATCTAATCAATTAACCCTACTCAGGATCTAGATATGTTGATATGTAATTTGAAAATTTAAATATGATCGATCAGCAAATCGCATTTACTAATCGATTCGAGTTCAGAACTTAATACCGGTGCACGAATAGTTGATCTCTATGATCTGAATCCACCGAAATAAGTCTCTAGTGTCGCGCTATAGCCGCACACTCGTCTGGCCTATACGGTTGGTCCACATGGGGCTCCTAGTCCTGATCAGCTCCACTAGAGTGCTAGCTCCTCGTCGGAGTCTTCGACGGTTGATCATGATCGATCTAATCAATCATCTTCTTTCTGATCTTCTAGACACTCTAGAAAATCAAAACATATTTTTCGGAGGATGATGAGATAGTGTTTTAAATTTGGTGGCAATCCGATGCTCACAGCACTCGATCTTTCCATCCGAACCTAGAATCCCAACTCTAGGGTTTTGCACTCACCAAAAATCCTGATGCTCAAAAACTCTCTCACGCCCTCTCTCTTTGAAATTTTTTCATGAAACAAATTTTAACGAAAGGACACTCCTCTCTACTATACACCCACTTCCAAAAATATATGAATGGGTGTCCAAAGAGAAACAAAAAAAAGAAAAGCATAAGAGAAGAAATCGAGCGAAGGAAACCCCTATTTGACTTTTCCATCCTAGATAGATGCGCCCCACTCTAATTTTCTCTCACTAAGAAAATTTTCCATGCCCCTCTCTGATCCTACACATAAACCCATGCATGCCCATCTGAAAACACTTCCTAAATTGGCGACAACCAAGGAGAATTCCATATGGGTTAAGATAAGAAGAGGGAGGTTAAGATGTTTGAACTGTTCACTTGATTTCAAAAATCAAATGAGCTCTTATCCTTATCCAACGCCTCCTTCCAGGTGTTTAACATGTAGAAGGACTCTCCTTTTGCATGCACATATTCTGGTTTCTCCAAAAAAAAATACGACAAAATAAAAGTGAGGCATAGAGAAGGATGAGAGAGAGGATTGGTTTCAAACAAATCAAGTTAAATTCAAAATTCAGCTTGCTTTGAATTGGTCCAACCCTTGGACCAAATCAAAGGTAGATGAGAAGGGGCGCAGATATCCTCTCTTCTACATGAGAAAAACTTACGTAGAAAATAGATGGGGCATGGGTCATGGTGGAAAAATTAAATATGGTGGGCGCTAGGGAGAATTTAAATTCAAATCTCATTTGACTTAGTCCAAATTGATTTCAACCAAACCAATTAATTTAAATCAATTAGACTAGATTAAATCCAACCAAATTAGGCTTAACCCAATTCAATTAATTTTTAATTAAATTAAAAATTAATTAGGTCCAACTCCTGATCAAATCAGGATTAAATCTTTCATTGCGATTAGGTCATCTTACGACCTGATTGGGTCAAACCCAATCGAATCCAATTCGATTGGACTTGATCGAATCTTCATCGCTCAATCAAATTAAGCTAATCAGTAATCAAATTACTAATTAATTTTTTAAAAAATATAGAGTTTCAATCAGATGGGTGTCTGGATAATAGAGTCTTATCAACATAAAACTCATGAAGAGTTCCAATCCAGTAGGACTCTTGACCCCAGTGTCCTAAATAAATAGAACTCACGATCATAGAGTTCCATACTAGTGAAACTCTTGATCAGAGAGTTTCAGATAAGTAGGACTCTGAGTTTCAATCCAGTGGGACCCACAAAGATAGAGTTCCAGTCCAATGAGACTCATGGTCATAGAGTTTCAATCCAGTAGAACTCTTGACCATAGAGTGCTAGACTATTGAAACTCTTGATCATCCATTAGATTAAGTAGGAGTTCCTATTGTGTGTGACATCATAGGTTCAAATTCTAAGTTGATAGCATAGGAACTGATTTTCTATACCAATCGATGTGACCATCTAGCAATGGTACCCAACGTCCGGATAGGTCAAAAAATCACAACACAACAATGATGAACCTGTGGAATATGGTTATCGTATAATTCATTCTTTTAACCTCGATGCTCAAAGGATGATCTAGGATTTAATGCCAACCCTAAAATTCATCCATAATGTATTTTAAAATTCAGTGTCCATCACATGGACCATCCTGACTGAGGGTTTGCTAAATTCAAATACAGTGATACACTTGCTCCAATATTTAGAGGGATCAATCCCATCTTAACTCATGCACTGACTTTACAAGTACTTGACTGCACCCAGTAGCCTTCCATCATTGAATTAAAAATTCAGATAGTCCGGTACCTAAGAATAGTGAGTTGCATACAAGTCACCATAGTGATCTCAGGTCTAAGAGACACTTATACCTATATCCTTCGCGAGCAACTCTTGATAGTAGAGAGCTCCATAATTGAATCACGTTCAGTGAAATATACCCCTACACTTCACTCGTATGCCATAACAGTATCTCCATACTTCCAATACTTATGGCACACAACAACCTATACTCGATATATTGTCATCCTAGGTAACAATGAATCATTTGGTCGTGAACACGTTTAAGGACTAAACGATAAATCTTTTTTTGTTGAGTCTAAATAGTCCTAACTAAGAACTTCATCACATGAGAGTTCATTACAGAAAGATGCACAAAGTAATGAAAAGCCAAAATAATAATTTTATTTATTAATAATTTAAATATAATTATATTTAGCTCAACCATCTATAACCTAGATGATTGGCTTTAGGATACATTTTCCAACAGCTCCACCCACTAATCTTGGAAGGAAGAGTTTGCAATGATGAAATCCCAAAGACGAGCATCAAACACCTCATGTCGAGGGAATCTAGTACCTCCCACCTCTCCAACACATCATTAGGAAGCCTAGATCGAGTGCAACTACCTCTTACTGCCATTACTCCAAAATAATTCAATCACCTAGACCAACAAATCCAAACCCTGACAACTGCAATCTTGGCTGGTCTCGAAGTGCCCACCATCGGAGCAGCCTCTTGATGGTTCACCTCTAGCATGACTATCATTGAGCCGGTAGTCTTTAACATGCAGCAGGGGATAGGCCCAATTAGCTAACCATGATTGGGTCAACAGTCCAGGCCAAACATGATGCAGATGCTCCCCTACCAAGCAATTGAGCCCAGGTTGAGCCTGATGTAGATGCTCACCAACTCCATAATTGGAGCTCGATAGGGCCTGACATAGGTATTCTCTGACCCAACATTTAGTCGGAGATTCTACATTGGCACATGCCTATACTCGACCTTCAAGGTCGCACCCATCTCAAAGAGACAATCTCAAAAGAGAGTTCCAAGAGATGCAATAGTAGATCAAGGCCTTGAAGGGGTGTGCTCACACTGGCAAATTCGAGTTTAGGATGTATTGGTGTGGATTTGGTTGATGCCGGAGTGAGCTAAAGTTGGGAGAGACAAGGCCGCTATCAGTGACCTGCAAAATAAAGTTCTGACCAGAGTCAGGAGTGGTGGCTCCAGCAGGACCTTCCGACGGTCAAGTTAGCTCTTTTGACCAACAAAAATGGAGTGCTCAAAAAATTAAGGAGCAGAGCAATAGGAAGAAAAATAAGAGCTTAAAGAAAACATATCTGAAGGATTTTTGTTATAGATGGAATCTATAATAAACTGATGATGACTGCCATAACCATCTAGTAATAGGCTGTTCAGACCACATGAAATTTGTTATGAAGGATAGTATTTATTATCGTGATGTGCTAGTCTGTTGGGATTTAATAGTTGAAGTTCGAATAGAGTAGGTGTTAACAGTGAAGAGCTTTGGATTACATCAGTTTCAGTGTAGTTCAAACTTCTTTAAGATCGTCTACTTATATGTTGATTTGTATTAAGCTGATAGCCGAATTCATATGGATGACGAGGTCCATCTGGATGATTGGAAGAAAGTCAATTGAAGAAAACTTGCCGAACGATTGAAAGAAGCTCACTCATAATAATTTCACCTGGAGAAGATCACCTAGAAGGAAATCAGATGGAGGAGCCCGACTAGAGGAGATCATCTAAAAGAAGGATGACTGACGAAGTTCATTCAGTGAGAGCACAACTAAGAAGATCGTTCGGAAGAAGATCATCCAGAAGGAATCTGGGAGAAGATCCACTGGAGGAGTCCGGAAGGAATCTGACTATGGATGGTTCGAAAGGAGATCCGCTGGAGGGGGTCCAATTGGGGCATCACTGAAGGAGTTCAGAAGACTGGAGGAGTTCAGTCGGAAGGAGCCTATCTGGTGATCGAATGAAGATCGACCGACGAGAGCTTGGTTGGTGGCTGTAGATGACTATGATACTTTTGCAACTCAATCATTTTCTTTGAAGCTCTGTGACTTTCATGAACACCCAAAGGTTAATAAGATAGAGACGAGGCTCTTTCGCTCACGTATCTAAAGCTCTTGGTGCGAGAATACAGAGGTCCACCACTCTTTGTAGATTGCAGAACTTCATCTAGAAAGGAGGAGTTCTGTCGATTTGGTGTCAATCCAGTGTTGAACAATCCGGATGAATTTTGATAAGAAGAGTGTCCAAGTAGCTTCAAGATCAATCAAGCCAGACTGCATCATGATTGATCACTTAACTACTTCAAGAGCCACTACCACTGTTCAAGCTCATTCGGGTGAGACTCACGAGGCTCCGAAGGTTCTCGAGTTATTACATGAAGTTGGCCATGGTTGCTGTCACTGGACAAGGTCGTCCCAAGACTCGAATCCTCCCCAGACTTCGAAAGAAAAGGGTCTATCCCTAACACAAGCCTCCTACTTCCAAGTTCAATTTTCAAAAGAAGGGAGTAGAAGAATGCGAGTGCCGAGGTCCTTTTCCATCTTTCTCGCCCTTTGTAGAGAAAGTCTTAGCACTATCTTCACTGACACAGAAACCTCTTTAGTATGACTTGACTTGAGAAGATAAATTTTTAAAACTCTCGTTGAAGCGCTATCCAAGGTGCAGTGCAATAAAGATTCCGACCGTTGCCGCTTTGTTGCCATGATGAGGAAGACGCATGTCGACCTGAAGTTGGTCAGTGGAGATCTGCAATTATGACCATCCTGGATTCTTATGGCTATTTAAACTCATCTTCCTCTTTGGGATTTCATTTCACCTAGGTCACCTCTCTTTCCCTCTGGTCTCCTTCTCCCTTCTGCCCCAGGGCACCAGTATCTTCCATCATTTTCTTTGATTTCTAGAGGCTCTCTCCTTCAATTTTCATTGAGCTTGCTGCCTCTCCATTCTTTTCTATCGATTTAGGTTAGTTTTTGAACTCTTCTTTTTTAACATTCATGTCTTTTAGCATCTCTACCCATTCAATTTTTTTGAGAGGGTTTCAAATTTTATTTTCATTAATTTTTTAGAGATTTTTTCTACTTTAGTTTGATCCTCATGTCCTCTAAAGAATCCTGATCAACTGGTTCTGGAAGCTCGGCCTATTTGGCTTTAATAGATCTTTTCCATAAGAATCCCGAACTTATAGAAGTACCTCAACCATCCTTCGTCCTCGATACTATCCCATGCAGACCTCAGCTGGAAGATCTTTCACTGATTAGGATTCAATTCGGAGTTCCTTCCGATTACGAACTTAAACTTCCTGATCCTAGCGATTGAGCTTGTTTCTCTCCTCCTGATCGAACTTGTTCGTATGTTGAAATCCTCCATGTAGGACTTCGACTATCCATACCTTCTTTCATAATCAACTTATTCAAATTCTTAAATATTTTTTTCGCTGCTATGGCACCAAACTCTTTTAGGTTCATTGTAGGATTTTTCTCCATGTGCGTAATGGCTGATGCCTGACCTTCTATCTTCTTATTCCATAACTTCTTCATCTTCAAACATCATCCGATTGCCAAAGATTGGTGGTATGTGTCTCTCTAGTTCGGCAAGAAGGGATTCCTTAAGGATGCCCCTTCTTTCATTCATAATTAGAAGGAGAAATTATTTTTCATCTCATATCCTTTTTTAGAACTAGGAATTTTTTCTTGGGGCGACATAAGAAATTCGATCCACCGAGCCTCCGGACTTGAGAAAGAGGATCAAAACTCGATTGATAAGTTAAAAAACTATCAAGCTCCCCCAATCTCTAGGTTGCTAGATGATCAGACCTTGCTTGACTTCGATCTTAGTCCTCTCAATCCGATAGGTAGTCCTTTGTAGTCTGCCAATTATGCATGGTCTCTTTTCTTTCTCTAACTTTGATTTTTTTCTTTATAGAAATGACTCGTAAGGAGAGGAGCTATCTGGCCAAGGGGATCAAGTCTCTTAAGAAGAAGGGCAGCTCCATCGGAGAAACATCAAAGAAGGCTCGCACTGATGAGCCGATCCTGATTGTGCCAATCTAGGTAGTGTCCGTCCTAGAGGCCGATGTGGCAGCACCAACTCCGACCTTGTCCCAAGAGGATGCGCCCCCCCACATCTCCTAAGCAGTACGAGGTCATCGAGAAGAAGAAGAAGAAAAAGGATGCTATTAGAAAAAGGATAAGGAGGATGGCCAAAGACTCAAGTGGTGAGGGCTTCGGTCAGGAGCGAGCTTCTTTAGATGATCGAAAGGTCATCCAATCCCTGATGAAGGGCAGCATCCTCCCATACATTGTTGATAAAATGGTTGGAAAGGAGGATGCTGAAAGATTTAACGAGTCCTTCGCTGCCTTCCTAGAGGTAATTAATACCTTCAAACTGGATCGAATGGGGGATGTACTCCAGAGTTCTGACTTAATTTTCTTCTATCCTGCAGCTGGGTATTACTTGTTTGCCCATTCGAAGGTAGCCGATATTTGCCAAGTCAAGTTCTCCAAGGCCCTCCATAAGGCTTAAGTACAGATAGAAAGGGTTCAAGTCGAGATCGACCGTTTGAAGGTAGCCTCGGAGGAACAAACTGTGGAGGTCGATCGCCTTTGAGAGGCATTGAGGAGAGAAGAGTTGTGGAGTTGAGGGTGGCCTTGACTCTTTCAAAAGACAAAAGGAAGAAGGTTGAAGAGGAGGTTGGAAACAAGAGGGAGCGGGCGGTCGAGGCCTTCAAGTCCTCTAAAGTAATGGAAAACATCAAGATTGCCTTCATCCAGAAAGCTTTTCTAGAGGGATTCGAGATCTGCATGAGGAGGATTGCAAAGAACTTTCTAGAGGTAAATCTTGACCTTCTGACAGACGAGCCCAATGAAGAAGCTGGTCCTTCTAATGCTAGGGCCACCTCTCCTATTACTGAACCTACCCCTAAGGCTCTAGAACTTGCAGTCAAGCCTGAGGCTGCAAGGAATGCACTGACCTCACCTACTGCTGAACCAGTTGAGGTCGAAAATCTTTGATTACTTATACTTTTCTTTCTTTTCTTTTTGGTGTACTCAAATATTTGGAAAAATGAAAATGAACTTCTTTCCTCTTTACATTTGTGCTGTGGCGAATATTATTCAGAGTTCCTTTAGTAACCAGAGTTGAGGCCTATCATCCTCGACTAACACCAAGCCCTTGCCCCATAGGATCCCTCTAAAACCAATAGTCAAATTCGCCATCCAAAGAGAAAAATTCACCATCCAAAGAAGAAGCTGAAGAAGATGGAGGATGAGCTTCAGAAATTCAAGAAGAATGCTTTTGAGGCGACAATTGAAGTCACCCACCTCCGTAAGCTTTACATGAAGGACTCGACAAGCTTCAGCATCAAGAAGGGCATCTTCAAGAGAGAATTAGCCAAGTTTAAAAAGAGTGCCAGTGACAAATCCTGGGTGCTAACTATAAAGATCAGTTCCCTCAAAGTGGAGCTTAAGATGGTGAGAGAGAAGATCCAATTGCTAGAGGAGAGCTTATTGTGGTCTACCAATAAGGCTTAGTACAAATGGAATTGGTCCCAAAGATTTTTCGCACTCCAGAAGCAGCTATTTGATGTCGAGTCTGCCTATGAGACCTATCAGGTGGGCTGGTATGATAGGATATCCAAACTTTAGCAGCAGCTCTGAACTGCCAACAGCAAGATGGCTCTACTTCAGCAGCAGCTTATCGACAGCTATCGGTCCAGCACCTATAGGGAGTCAGAAGAGATTACTTCTTTGAAGAGGATCGTAGGTGAACTCTCGAAATCAATCAAAACTAAGAAAGTTGAAGTTCAGTGGTTGAAGTTTCAGTTGGTTTGTGAACAATAAGTCATCAAAGATGCTGAAGTTGAAATTGAAGTTCTGAGGAAAAAGCTGCGGACATCAGAAGAAAATTATCAACGGGCTGACAAGATATTCCACGACAACCTGATGAGAAGGAAGGAGCTTGAGGAAGAGATTGTTAGCCTAAAAGAATGTTTAGTGATGGCCAGCAGTCCGAAGTCAGAGGAATCAGATTTTTCTTAGAACTTTGGCTTTTTCTTTCTTACATTTATAACCGATCTTGTAGACCTTCATTTTGTACTTAACTTTGATTTAGTGAAATGATACCTTTCTTCATTTTCACTCAACATTAGTTGAATGTCTGTTGACATCTTTGACTTCTTTTTTCCTCTTTTTCACCTTTTTTTTTTTTTGGTGGTCTTGTGGACCTCGGCTTTGCAAAGGACCTCAACATCAATAAAGGAATGCTTTCTTCGATCATCTTTTTTATTCTGCTTAGATTAATTTGATATCCATTGGTTTCTTTATTTTTTCCACATTGCTTTCTATTGAAATGGTTGTTAAAGATTGATTTTTCTTTCATCTTTTTATAACCGGAGATCTTTATCCATGCTTGGTTGAGGTTATCTTTTCATTTCCAGCTTAGTTGATTTTTCTTGGGCCCTTTGTCAAGATAAGGCCCTCCCCTACTCTTGATGAGGTTGGCCTTTACTTTGCCCCCCCCATCAGGATGAGGTCCTCTTCCTATTCTAGATGGGGTAGGTTTCTACTTTTGCCAAGGCAGAGTCTTCCTCCCATCTTAGTTAACTAGAGGTCTTTATTTGCATCGGGATGAGGTTTTCCTCCTATTTTCATCGGTACAGTAGGGGCACGATAGGGCTATTGATAGGGGCCTCTCCCCTCTTTCGATTTTAAATAACTAGAGGCCTTTATCTTGCTCATGTTAGGATGAGGTTCTTCTCCTATTTTTAACAGAACTGTAGGGGTGCATAAGGACCATTGGAAGGGCCACTCCCCTCACCTCATCTTAGATTAACGAGGTCTTTGCTTTGCTCAAGTTAGGACGAGATTCTTTTTTTCCTAATAAGACAGTAGGGGTACATAAGGGCCGCTGGATGGGCCTCTCCCCTCATCTTGTCTTAGATTAATGAGGCCTTCACTTTGCTTAAGTTAGGACGAGGTTCTCCTTCTATTTCTAATAGGACAGTAGGAGCACATAAGGACCGTTGGAAGGACCTCTCCTCTCATCTCATCTTAGATTAATGAGATCTTTGCTTTGCTCAAGTTAGGACGAGGTTCTTCTTCTATTCCTAACAGAACAATAGGGATGCATAAAGGCCATTGAAAGGGCCTCTCTCCTTATCTCTTCTTAGATTAACGAGGCCTTCATTTTGCTCAAGTTAAGACGAGGTTCTCCTCCTATTCCTAACAGAATAGTAGGAACGCATAAGGACCGTTAGAAGGGCCTCTCTTCTCATCTCATCTTAGATTAACGAGGCCTTTGCTTTGCTCATATTAGGATGAGGTTCTCCTCCTGTTCCTAATAGGATAGTATGGGTGCATAAGGGCCATTAGAAGGGCCTCTTTCCTCATCTCGTCTTAGATTAATGAGGCCTTCACTTTGCTAAAGTTAGGATGAGGTTCTTCTCCTATTCCTAATAGGATAGTAGGGACGCATAAGAGCTGTTGGAAGAGCCTCTTTCCTCATCTCGTCTTAGATTAAAGAGGCCTTCGCTTTGCTCAAGTTAGGATGAGGTTCTCCTCCTATTCCCAATAAGATAGTAGGAGCACATAAGAGCCATTGGAAGGGCCTCTTTTCTCGTCTCGTCTTAGATAAATGAGGTCTTCGCTTTGCTTAAGTTAGGATGAGGTTCTCCTCTTGTTCCTAATAGGACAGTAGGGATGCATAAGGGCCATTGGAAGGACCTCTTCTCTCATCTCGTCTTAGATTAACGAGGCCTTCGCTTTGCTCAAGTTAGGATGAGGTTCTTCTCCTATTTCTAACAGGATAGTAGGGATGCATAAGAGCCGTTGGAAGGATCTCTTCCCTCATCTCATCTTAGATTAATGAGATCTTCGCTTTGCTCAAGTTAGGATGAGGTTCTTCTCCTATTTTTAATAGAATAGTAGGGGTGCATAAGGGCCGTTGGAAGGGCCTCTTCTCTTATCTCGTCTTAGATTAACGAGGATCTTGCTTTGCTCAAGTTAGGACAAGGTTCTCCTTCTTTCCTAATAAGATAGTAGGAGTGTATAAGGACCATTGGAAGGGCCTCTCCCTTCATCTCATCTTAGATTAACGAGGCCTTCGCTTTGTTTTCAAATGAAGTTCGGTTGAATTATTTTCTATCATTATACAATTTTGAACCAAAGAACAGAGGTATTTGAAAGAGAGAGTTTTATTGAAGTAAGATTACTAGTAATACATTCGTAGATTCTCCAAATTTTAGGGGCGCGAGAGTGTCGCTCCTTTGAGCTCCTTCAGATAATAAGTTTCGCATCGGACGACCTCCTTGACTTCATATGGATCCTCTCAATTTAGTGCGAGCTTTTTCTAATTCTGAGGTTGCAAAATAATTGCTCATCGAAGTACCAAGTCTCCCACTTTAAATGCTCTACCTCTGACTTTAGAATTATAGTAGCGAGCTACTTTCTACTTGTAAGCCACCATCCGAACTTGAGCTTCTTTCCTTTTTTCTTCCAACAAGTCGAGATTGGTCCTAAGATCTTGTGAATTCCGCTGCTTATTAAATACCACAAATCATACCGATGGAAGCTTAAGCTCTATCGGAATAACATCTTCCATCCCGAAGACCAGGACGAATGGAGTCTCCTCGATTAGCAATCTTTAGATAGTCTGGTATGTCTAGAGTACATGATAGAGTTTGTCTACCTAAGTTTTCTTTGCCTTCTCAAGCCTTGCTTTAATACCTTACGGTAGGGTTCTATTGTTTACCTCGGCCTCACCGTTTGCCTATGGATAGGCCACTGATGTAAAATGGTGAGAAATGTTTCAACCTTCGTAGAACTCCATAAATTTTGCTCCTACAAACTGTCAGCCATTATCTGTTATGAGAGTATGGGGTAGGCCAAATATGCAGACAATCGACTTTTAGATGAAATCCCATATTTTTGCTTCAGTTATTTTTGCTAGAGGTTCGGCCTTCATCCACTTCATAAAGTAATCAATTGCTACTAGTAGGAACTTTCACTGTTCGGACGCTATCGAGAAGGAGCCAAGTATATCCATCTCCCATTGCACAAATGGCCAAGGAGCACTCAAAGGTGTAAGCTTAGAGACTGGTTGCCTTTGTATATTTATGTTTCTCTGGCAGTGGTCACATCTTTTAACATGTTCGACACAATCATGATGCATAGTTGGCCAATAATATTCTTGTCAAAGTAGCTTGTGAGATAGGGATCTGGCATCCAGATGGCTCCTACAGATTTTTTCATGCACTTCTCATGATGTAAAGTCGACTTCAGAAGATCGGAGATATTTCAAAAGTAGCAAGGAGTATGATCTCTTGTACAACTTACCTTCATACAGAATATATCGAGAGGGTTGGTTTCTTATAAGTACCATAAAATCATCAATAAAAGCATTAATTTATCAGTTAATTTATATTTATTTTTAAAAATTAATAATTAATTTATACATATTTTTAAGAAATTAATATTATTATTAATTAAAAAATTAATTAAAAAATAATAAAAATAAAAAATAGTTATTACTAATAAAAAGAGCTCATTTTTTTGATTGTAACAAAATAAGGTTGAAGCAAATCAAAGCTAAAATGGATTAGATATAATTTTTTTTAAAAAAATTAAAATTAAAATAAAAAAAAAATGGCTCAGCCGGCTCTGCAAGCCAAGCCACCAAGCCAAGTCAAGCCGTCAAAGCTGACTCAGCCACAGAAGCCGCTAGTCGATCCATGATCTAGGCGTAGACCACCAGCTTAGCAACAACCGGCGAATCATGGAGCGACATGTGGTGGGCCAAGACCCTTAAAGGGTTTATAGAAAATCTATCATAGCTAACAAGGCATTTTGGTCTTTTTCACTCAGCGAAATGAGGCACTGATTCATTACGGTGTGTAGGGAGGTCAGTCTATGCAGTCCATGGGAATAATAAAGGCACGATCGTGCAGCTGTAGTCGCTTGCGGTCAAGATCGGATGGCTGTGATGATTTTTGGGTTTAATTCAAACTCTATCAGCTTCATCTACGCCATTTGACGATAGCGCTCAACCCAAACGATGATCCGACGATCCACAGAGCTCCCAACGGTAATCCAAACACTCCTCATGCGATCAATAGCATAATTTTTTCCATTAACATGCGATCAATGGCCAAAAATTAATCTAACCTGATCTGGGCTGATACACATCCGATTTTGACATTTTTTGGATTGTTTGATCCATATCTGACGGCCAGATTTCATCCAAGGTAATAGAATTCATTCATAACTCTTTTTAATCCAAATTTCATCAGAATTTCTTCCTATTTTGATGATTAAAATATTTCTTAGTCCTATATTGCCTAGAAGAAAACTCTCCAATCCTCCTAGCTCTATAAAAAGGACCCCAAGCCTTCAGAATTCATTATCTTTGGTTGAGGTGAAGCTTTGGTAGAGAATAG
Source organism: Cocos nucifera (assembly GCA_006176705.1). Classification (NCBI taxonomy): domain Eukaryota; kingdom Viridiplantae; phylum Streptophyta; class Magnoliopsida; order Arecales; family Arecaceae; genus Cocos; species Cocos nucifera. The sequence continues at coordinate 126,120 of QRFJ01000537.1, forward strand.
AGCCAGGCTTTGGATTAGAGGCTGCTTCAAAATAATAAGTACTGAGAAGAAGAGCTATATTTCTACACCATCTTTCTGCCAACGCCGATTCAAGATCAGTGATCAGCTTTTAATTTTTTTCTTTTTAAATTTTATATATTTAAATTATAAACTTTAATTAATATAATATTTATTTTTATGCTCTTTATTTTTATTATAATTTAATTTTTATATTTTAATTATTGCTCTTTATTTTAGTGTAAGTAGATGCTAAGATCTAAGTAGTAGATTCTAGTACCAAGTTTATTTTTCTGTACTATTTAAATTCTGCTTTTAATTTTTGACTTCAATTTTATTTTCAAAATCTCTCTTTTTTTTTATAAAATCAAAGATTTCAAATCTAAAATACTATCTTTCCTGTAGATTCGATCCGACTCGCTGCTATCTATGTATTTTTAATTATTTTAAAAAGTCAGATTAAACTGATAAATATGATGTCTTAACGACAACATTGCGCTCTTATCAAGTTTTTGGCACCGTTGCCAAAGAAGGAATAGATGCTATTTCTTTTTGTTGATTTTTTTAATTTTTTTATAAATTAATTATAAATATTTTTTTTATAAATATTGCTTACTAATTTTATTTATTTATTTTGTAGGAAAAGAGATAAAGAAAAATAAAATTAAGGAAAGCAAAGCTTCTAATCTTGTTTAGTGAGATCAATCCTAACCTTAGATCTCTTTCTTTTTTTATTTTTTTATTTTTAAATTAATCTAAAAATATCCACTTAAACTTAATTAAAAAGCTTCATGACAAGATTAGAAACCCTAACTGCTTAGAGCATGCATCATGTTAGTTTTATTTTCGTTTTGGTGATCGCTAGAGACAAGGTAAACTCTTCAAGTTTAATTAGTTGCATACATCTAGTTTAAATTGCATAGAATCCTTTGATAAAAATTTTTTATGCATATTCATATTAAATTAACCTAAAGGCAATACAAAATTAAATAAAATAAGATGGAAATTTGATCATCCTTTCTTGGCCCATAAACAACCAACCAGCATCCTGCATTGACCTAAGTCTTTAATTTTAAAATCGATTAGATATCAGCCCTAGGAGCTCGAGCTCATTAGGATAAAGAATCTTAAAAGTTGGACTAGGTTAGGATTAATCAATTCAACTGATGTCTAGAAAAGTAGTTCAGGGACGACTGGGCCCGAAGGAAGGTGATTACTTAATTGATTCTATTAGCTTACCTGGCCAAGCACAATTGATGTCTAAGACAAGCAACGGGGGGACTCCCACCAATCTTATACTTAACTGATCAGTTGATTGACTGATCTTATACTTGGAGGGCTTGAAGGTGACCTTAGTAGTTAGGAGTTATCTAGATCTAGGATAATTCTTAAATAGGATTAATTGATCAACTTGATTACTAATCAATATCAACCTAATTAAATCTAATTCTTCTCTCTTTTCTTAGTTAAGAACTTTTTAGGACCTCTTCTTTAGAACTCTTCCTTCTTTCTTTTCCTTTCTCCTCTAAAAATAAAATAAAATTAAATAAAAATTAAATTAAATTAAATAAAAATTAAATTAAATTAAATTAAAAATTAAATTAAATTAAACTAACTAAAAAATTATTAAAAATAATAATTAAATTAAATTAAATTAAAAATAATAAATAAATAAAATAATAAAAAAATTAAAAAAAATAAAAAAATATAAAAAATATAAAAAATATAAAAATATAATTAAATAAAAAAATTAATTTTTTTTGAACCATACATTAGGGTTGCACTAATATATATATAGTAGGAAATCGCTTTACCTGATCTAGTTGAATCCAACTATAAAATTAAATGCTGAATCATATTAAATTTAATAATCAAATGGCTAAAAATTTTAGAGAACCATCTAGGCAGATAAAGGAATACTTTATTTCTTCTATCTATAATCCATCGATTTGTATCCAATTATATAAAATTCATGCTACCCATTATGAGATCAAGTCGACCACAATCCAAATGCTTCCATCTTTCTATGGAAGCACCAACGAAAATCCTTATAAGCATCTAGATGAATTCTTAAAAATCTGCTCTATGGTGAGGATTCAAAATTTAACTAATGATGTCCTTAGACTAATTCTATTTTTTCTATCATTAAAAGATAAAGCCAAGTACTGGCTTGGCATAATAGGAAGATCAATTAAAACTTGGGCTGAATTACAAAGTGAATTTCTTAAAAAAGTTTATCCCATAAGCCGAACCAACATTATGAGGTGAGCTATCACTGGATTTGCTCAGCTTCCAGGAGAACAAATTCACGAGTCATAGGAGAGACTTAAGGAACTTATTAGAAAATGCTCACATCATGGTCTGTTTAAGTGGCAAATAGTTTAAGCTTTCTATGAGGATTTAGGAGATCAATATAGATAATTGGTAGATGCATCTTGTGGAGGTGCATTCATGAGTAAAAGTGAGGATGAAGCTTATACACTGTTTGAAACTCTAAGTGAAAATTTGATTAACCATGCCTCACTATCCTCCTATGAAAGATCAATTTCTTATAAAAAATGGACAGGAATGTATGAGATCAAACATCCAGAACCTAGTTCTAAGGCCAACCTAAACCTAATAGCCCAAAAATTAGATAAAGTAGACTTTATTATCCAGAAATTAGATCAACTCCTAACCCTAGGTCAATAATCTCTTTCATAATTCACATCATTTTCTAATTATCAGAAGACTTGTTCCATCTATGCTAGCCCAGCTCATCATGTAACTAAATGTTCTGCACAGTTTTCACCTTTTATCTAAGAACAAGTTCAAGCTGCAAAAGGCTAGTCCAAGCCTATTAGTAACCCTTTTTCAAATCCATATAACTCTAGTTGGTGCAACCACCTAATTTTTCTTGGATATCTCAACAGACTCAGGCTCAAACCCTAATTTCACCAATCCAAAACTATCAAAATTGATCCCAATACCAAAATTATGCCTATAATAGTTGTCAGCCTAGTCAATCCACTCAATCATTGCATTATAATCAGCCATCATACCCACCTTCTCAATAGACCAATCTAGCCAATGATATATTTAACCAACCTCAATAATTAATTTTAACTCAACAGCAATCTATCACTAGACTAGAAGCTCAAATAGAATAATTAACTGAGTCTAATATGAGGAGAGAACTAGGTTGATTGTCAAGCCTACCAATTGCAAAGTCTATAAATAATCCACCCATTGTCCACCAACCACCTAGACTAAGTTATCAATCTAATATCCCACCTAAGGATCTTCAATTTAAAAGTGCCAAAGTAATTTCTGAACTTAAAAGTTATAGGATTCTTATGGATCCATACCAAGATCAGGTGAGAGAGGCTAATACTAATGCTAGCTAAGATGAAAATATTGAAGAATAGGTTAGTACTGAAGCTAACCATATAGAAGAACCTAAGCCCAGAATTAGTACTAATGCTAGTTCCTCTTTAAAGGAGAAGAGAGCAGATGATTTACCAAAGTCCTATAAACCAAAAGTCCTATTTTCTTTAATCTTAGAAGCTGGTTCTTCTTACAAAAACCAAGAAGCATATAATGAAGTATCAATGAAGTTATTTAAACAAGATCATATTAATTTACCTTTAAAATTAAACCCACCTTTAGTCATCCTTCCAGTACCCAGTGCGTTAAACTTAACTCCTAATACAAAAATTCAATACATGAACATTCTAGAAAAATAAATAGGGAAAATTCTTGGTAAACATGGGTTTGAGAATAGGATCATAAATTATGTCCCTAAAATTAATAATGAATATATCCATAATAGGATTATAAATCAACTTTCTGAGATTGGCAATCCAAAATCATTAGAATTTATCAATTCAATATTTGACACAGGATAATAAGCTGCTTTGTGTTTGGCTGAAGATGATAAACTTAGCACTTGTTGGGAGGCAATCCAATATTTAGTTTTCTTATATCTAATTTATTTTTTTAATTTATTTTTTAAAAAATATTTTAAATAAAGTTGGAGGAAGAGTCTAAATTTTTTAAGACATGTACTGGACCAAAAATATACTAAGTCAGGTGTATTCTTTCATGTTCTTTATTACATTCTTTATTTTTCTTCTCCATTGAGGATAATATCGATTAAGTTGAAAAGAATAATAATAAAAATTTTTAATTTTTTAAGTGTTAAATATGTGTGCCCTAGAAGTCAGAATTGATTGACACTTATAATACACTTCTAGGAGCAAAATTATAATTTTGACTATAAATAATAAAATGGATTATTTTCTATCACATATGTGTATTTAGTATCTATGATACATCTCTTGAGTTAATGGTAATAATAATTCTTATTTTCAAGAGTTGAAAATTTAAGACAAAAATTTTCATTATTAACTCATAAAATGCTCCTGACCGTAGGATCATCATGAGGATGATGATTGATCCGGAAGGTTAGTGTACAATCTCTTCTTTATAGTAGATGAGTCTTGAGTCTACGGTGTAGAGACACTAGAGTGAGAGTATAAATACTCGTTAGAGAATGAGGGCACTGAGCGTGACCACCTCGAGTAGTCATTAGGGAAGTCTACCTTCTCGTTGAATGACTGACTCGATGCTGTAGCAGTAGTGTGTCTGGTTCTTTGACCTGAGGTGCATCGACAGTTCACCTTGAGGGTGTTATAGTTTGACTACACCATTACTCGGTCTCCTAGCCATATCAGAACCCTGAGGTGTATGTTGGCTATAGCATGTTCATTGTAGGAACTGGATTGCATCAAGATGGAATCTATCTACCTCGGTGGTAGAGGAGCAGCCCTATGATGATCATGAGAATCAAGTCCAGAAGTCCCATGGCCATGGTAGAGAGTGAAATAATAGAAAGAGTTTCTATTTAGATTTTCACATCGGACTTGAAATCGAATGATTACATCATATGATAGAAATTAGGGTTTGACGAGTTCACCTTAACCCTAATCTGATCGGAGGCTCAAGATAGAAGAACTTAATCACACAAGTAGCTGCACCAAGAGGTTCATTTTCAGCATTTTGATGGGTTGCCACCATATACTGCTAGGTGTCACTGGTGGATTTTGGGAGCAATTAGAATGATTTAGATGATCGATCATTCTAGTTGTCTGAATCAGAAGAGTTCTGATCCATCGAAAGAAGTTTCGATGATGTCGATGATAGAGATCATGACATATCCCATTACCATATAGAACTGAACCTAACTGGGTCACACAAATAAGGGTTTGGAATCTGGATGATCATCAATTGAACTAATCCAGTTCAATTGATTTGAATGAGATTCAATTAGGTTCAAGAAAATCATGCTAGCACATGATTGAGCCTAACATTCTCCTTTTTCTATCATTAAAAGTTGTCTTGATTAGGCTAAATAAGTTTGTGCTCACTCAGGTACCTTCACCTGGTCTGACTAGAGCTTGTCCAAGTCAAAAAAGGGTTGTCTTAATTTATGAGATAAATTTGAGACAACACCTGCCATTTTTCGTCACCTGCTAATTCTTGTCTTTTGACTTTAGTCAAACATTGACCTTTGACCCTTGGACATCTATCCATGTGTCATGCACTTATTGGAGAGCAGATAGGGGTTTGTCCCCTCCCTAAAAATTGGAAAGGAGGGGGCGCACGCCTAGGATGGCATGCGCCCATGGATAGGGATGCCTGGAGTCCCATACAGATGGGACTCCAGGTTGCTTCTTAGATTCAAACTAGGTGACCCTCACCTATAGACTTTGACTAGTGTTAGGTATCACCTTAGGATGAATCTATGGGTCTCTCATCTGATTGGATCAGGTGATGTCATTCCATCAATCAGGTTTAAATCTGATTGAACAAAGCAACATGATTGGCTGGGGTGATGTGGCACTGCATGGTGCAGTAGGGTCTATATAGGGACCTATCTGCGCCCACTTTTAATAGATTTCTCTCCTAGCCACTCTCCAAGGCTGCTCCTCTCCCTTCTTCATGCCACCTTTCTGATCCTCTCTCTCCTTTTCATGCCCAAGGAAGTTGGGCCTTTAGATTAGTGTGATTTAGGCAAGAAAAGGCTGACGAGAAAGAAAGAAGGCAGCACTGCTGTAGAGACGACAGTAGATCTTCAAAAGGAGTTTTGAAGATCCTCCAAATCAGATTCAGATCTAATTTTTGGAGATGTGATAAAGAAAGAAAAGATCTATAGATCCAATTGGAGTGGATACCGATAGGGGCGAGGTGCTTGCGTGGCTAGATCCAGAACCTCAGGACTTTAGCACGATCATCAATGGGTAATCAGATTACCCAAAATCAAGGTAAAATTAATTTAGATTTGATTTAATTTAATTTTTTTAATTATCAAATCATAAAATCAAATCTAAAAAATATCAAATTTGATTAATATCTAAGAGAAAATTTTTAAAATATGCCTCTCGATCCAATCAGATCTGAATGAACCTGACCTTGGGAAATCAAGATTTCTCTTCAACTGGTATCAGAGCCAGGTTCTTATAAAATTTATTTAGATCGATTTAATCTGGTAAATTAGTAATTTTAGATATCACATGAGATATGATTAGATCTAAAATCAAAAAAATAAAAAAAAATAAAAAATTAAAATTAATTAATCTAGATCTAATATGTATAAGATACATAAGTAGACTAGGAATAGAATTATTCTATGTGTAGTCTAGTATAATCATATTTTTTATTTAATTAAATATGATTTTTAAATTTATTTATTTGCTATTTTTGGATCTTATAAATCTTATAATTAGATCTAAAAATAAAAAATAAATTTAATTTAATTTATTCATATGAGATATGATAGTTGCATGTTTAGACTAGTTGTAGAATAGTTCTACATAAATAATCTAGATTAGAATTTATATTTGATTAGATCAATTTAAATTTAATTTTTTAGATTATTATGAGATAATTTAGATTATGCAAAATATGCATATGCATGATATGATGTATACAAAATATGCCATGATTAGATATTTTTTATATGAGATATATGCTTAGATCTAACTATTTTGTAGTATTGCATGTTCCTGATTAAGGCATTCCTCTTGGCCGTCCGATCATAAGAATGAAGAAGAGTTTAAAGGCCCTCTCTTTCCATTCGATGGGGTGTTCTTATGATGTGTAGGGGTGCTGCGCGTTCGTCCTTAATCAGAAATCCAAAACTTACTTTCTGCAAAACCCTAGATCCTGAAATCCTAGGATTTATTGTGCATATTTTATTTATGAACCCTACTTAATTAAAAATTAAGATTATGGAATATTAATTAGATCTAAAATTGAGAATTTCAGATCTAAGACATATTCATAATACTGGGTTCGGGCTTGGGTAGCTCAATTAGGTCTAAGCGGTTGATCAAACCGAATCAAGAGTTGGTTAGATGGGATCAACAATGCTTAAATTGACCAGCCTAATAGGATTAAGTCTGGGTCAAGATCGAGTCACGATCAAGCAAGACCTAATTAGGCTCAGAGGTTAGAGTCTGGATTGTAGGCTAATCCAATTGGTTCTGGCTCAACAATTTGGTGTCTAAGGTAAGTTTGGCACATACGACCGACTGATTTTTAATTGGAAGCTACTCGACCTGAATGCATTCTTGTATGAGTTAATGGCATATTCCTTCCACCGGTCTCACTTACCTGGCCATATCTGTTGACACAGTTCTGATCTGAGGTGGTCAATAATCCGAGCTAACCCATGCCACTAGGTTAGTCATAATTGTTATGACTATGATCAAGTCTAGTTTAATGAGACTTAAATCAATTCTCCCTAAGAAAAGATTAAGTCTGAGGTCTTCCACCATTGTAGATGTGCGGGCCCTTTTCCAGGGATTGATTAGTTCTCGACTGGATACAGTGGCTCAGTTGCACCAGAAAGATGCAACCATGTCTATTAGGCATTGGATGCTATGGGCTGGAGGATGAGTTGGGCTCAATATTTCGGATACGGTGAGAGACTCAATTAGAAATCCAGTCTGTGCAAATGGTGGGTCTGACTTAACTAAGGAGTGGATCAATATTTCTAGGATACGGTGAGATTCATGAATTAGAGACCAAGTTTGGGTGCACCATGATTAGAGAATCATTGAAACAAGAGTTGTTCACTCATTGGCTAACCCATCACCAATAACTGTTAGGTGAGGTGATGAGTCAGTTGGTGAGACCGCACCACCCACTAAAAATCATTAATCATGGAGATTTTTACATCTCTACAGAGGGAGTGTGGAATCCAAGAAAATAGTGGGAGCTAATTTATTTAAAAATAAAATTTCTAAATAAATTGATTAAGTCTTAATTACAATATCTAACTAGAAACTTTGACTCTCTACAGAAAAATGTCTGCGTCCAATCCCATTAGCACGTATCCTGGACACACATAGACTGATCAGGACCCAAAATTATAAAGATTGGCTCAGGAACTACAAAATTATTTTGGATTTTGAGAAGTTAACTCCATGTATTGGACCAGGATCCCTCCCACCTTACCAGCTCGTCCATCCGCTGAACAGAGAGCATCTCTGAAAAAATGGATAGATGAAGATAATAAGGCCAGATATTACATGTTGGGCTCGATGTCTGATGAGCTCCAGTGCCAACATGAAGATATCAGGACTGCTCGCCAAATGTTGGCTCACCTACAGGAGATGTTTGGTGAACAGAGTCGCGCAGCCAAGTATCAAGTCACTAAATGACTTTTTAAGGCTAAGATGCATGATGGGCAGTCAGTCCAAGATCATTGTCTGATGATGATCAAGGACATGGAAAGAGCTTGAGAAGCTCGGTGTGAAGGCTTAGACTTGGATCTGCAGAATGATATTATTCTGCAATCCTTGACTGATGCATATGGGCAATTCATCATGAACTTACCACATGCATAAACTTCAAAATTCCTTGGCCGAATTAATGAATATGCTGGTCACCGCTGAGCTTTCTATGAAAGATTCTAAAGGCTCAGTTCTTGCTATGGAATGGACTTCTTCCAAAAGAAAGTCTTATGGAAAGAAAAAGAAGTCTGTGAAAAAGCAGAAGGAAGGAGGAAAGGAAAAAGAAAGAAGAAGAAGGCCGCTGACAAAGAAAAAGTATTTTCCATTGCAACAGCGATGGCCATTGAAAGCGAAACTGCCCTACTTACCTGGCCACCCTAAAGAACAAGAAGGAAGGTCCTTCTGGAGGTATGCTCGTTATTGAGTCTAACCTTACGGTTTCTTCTGCATCCAGTTGGGTGCTTGACTCTGGTTCTAGTGCTCATCTGTGCACTTCCATGCAGGGTCTTGAGGATAGCAGGAGGCTGAGGGATGGAGACATGATCCTACGCATCGGTAATGGAGGAAGAGTTGCTGCAGTAGCCGTGGAAACATACCCTCTTCGATTACCATCTGGTTTAGACTTAGTTTTGAAAGACTGTTATTATGTGCCTGCAGCTAGCAGGAATTTGATTTCTATTTCATGCTTAGCACAAGAAGGCTATGTGATTACCTTCTCTTTAAGGACCATTGTAACATTCTTTATGAAAGAAATAAAATTGCAAATGGTTTTCCTTATTAATGGTCTTTATCAGCTACATATTGATGTACCTATTCTAACTATCGAGCAAAACGTGAATGCCAAATGACCTAGGGATAGTCCAAATGACAGATATCTATGGCACCTGAGATTAGGTCATATAGCAGAAGATAGGATCAACAAATTGGAGAAAAATGGGCTATTGAGTCCATTGACTTTCGAGTCATATCCAACTTGTGAATCTATCTTCAAGGCAAAATGACTAAACTCCCTTTTGTTGGACATGGGGAAAGGGCCACAGATCTCCTTGCCCTAGTACATACTGATGTGTGCGGCCCATTTGATGTGCCGGCTAGAGGCAATTTTGTCTACTTCATTACCTTTATCGATGATCTGTCTAGGTATGGGTATGTGTATCTTATGAGACATAAGTCTGAAGCTTTTGAAAAGTTCAAAGAATTCAGACATGAAGTAGAAAAATAAACTGAAAAATCCATTAAGGTTCTTCGATCAGATCGAGGAGGTGAATACCTTAGCCGGAAATTCCTAGACTATCTCAAGAAAAATGGCATAGTCTCTCAATGGACTCCACCAGGAACACCTCAACTCAACGGGGTTTCAGAATGGAGAAATCGGACCTATTGGATATGGTTCGATCCATGATGAGCTTCACAGACCTTCCTGATTTTCTTTGGGGACACTCATTGTTAACTTCAATTTATCTACTGAATAGGGTTCCCTCTAAAACCATTCCTACCACACCGTATGAGATATGGCACGGTAAGAAACCAAGTCTGAGTCATCTCAGAATTTGGGGTTGTCCGGCTCATGTCAAAAGACAACAAGCGGACAAGTTAGAGTTTAGGTCCTTTTAGAGCTCGATTCATAGGATATCCTAAAGAGTCATTAGGATACTATTTCACATTTTAGAAGATCATAATGTGATATGTAACGTCAACATGCCATCTATTCTTGAAAAATGAGTTTAGTTTCAAGTATAGCGACATTGAAAGTAATTCAAAGCTCGAATGAGAAGTCTCATAGAGCA
>QRFJ01000537.1:136708-231564 GCA_006176705.1 Cocos nucifera
GAGAGAGATTCTGATATGTTTTCTTGATAAAGTTGAATAAAAATTCAACCGTTTAATAGGAATCCAACGGTCACAAAATCATCAAAATCGGATGCAGATCAATCTCAGATCGGGTCGGATTAAATTCTAGCCGTTGGTCGCACTTCATGGAGGAAACTGGCCGTAAATCATGCGCCTGAGAGTTTGATCACCGTCGGGCAGCTTTCTGACCATCGGATCATCGCTTGGATATCGAGCACTACCATCTGATGGTGATCCGCATGATGTCTGTAGCTGAATAAAATCCGAAAGCAACCAACAGCCGTCCGATCCTGACCCGCAAACAACCACATCCGTCCGACGTGCAGCGCAATCACTGTTCCCATGGACCGCGTAGAATCGCGACCGCACATCGCAATCAATCAGCACCTCTATTGCCAAGCGAAAAGACTGAATTACCTTGTGAGCCACGATAAATTTCTGTAGACCCTTTAGGTCTAGGTCCACACAGTGGCAAGCTTCTGATTCGCCAAATTTGGCATGAGTTGGCGGTCCATTGCTGGATCGTGGATCGGCGTGGATGGCTTCAATGACTGAGTCGATTTTGATGGCTGGCTTGGCTTGGTGGCTCGGCTATGCAGAGTCGGCTGAGCCGTTTTCTTTTTTATTTAATTTTATTTATTTATATCTTTAAAAATTTTATCTTTTTCATTTTAAGCTCTATTTTACTTAAAATTTATTTCATTGTGATCAAAAAAATGAGCTCTTCTATTGATAATAAAATTTTATTTTTAATTTTATTATATTTTATATTTTTTAAATTATTTTTTTAATTAAATAATATTGAATTTTTCAAAAAAATTATATATTAATTGATTAATAAGTGTTAAAAATTAATATAAATTAATTATATAATTAATACTTTATTGTGAATTTATGATGCTATCACACGCCATGATAGGGATGTTGGAGCATACGTGGACGCTCCAGGTTGCTCTTGTAGATTCAACACAGATGACCATCCTATAGACTTAACAGTCGGTTAGGCTGTACCTTAGGATGAATCTGTGGGTCTCTCATTTGATTGGTTCAGGTGATGTCATCCCACCAATCAGATTTAGATCTGATTGAACAAAGCAACGTGATTGGCCGGGGTGATGTGGCACTGCATGGCGCAGTAGGGTCTATATAAGGACCTGTCTGCACCCACTTTTAATAGATTTCTCTTCTAGCCATACCCCAAGGCTGCTCCTCTCCCTCCTCCATGCCATCTTTCTGATCCTCTCTCTCTTTTTCATGCCCAAGAAAGTTGGGCCTTTAGATTAGTACGATTCAGACAAGAAAAGGCTGACGAGAAAGAAAGAAGGCAGTACTGCTGCAGAGACGACAGCAGATCTTTGAAAGAAGTTTCAAAGATCCTCCAAATCAGATCCAAATCTAATTTTTAGAGACATGATAAAGAAGGAGAAGATCTCTAGATCTAGTTTGAGTGGATACCGATAGAGGCCAGGCACTTACGTGGCTAGATCCAGAACTGGGCTTCAGCAATAATCATAATGGGTTAATCATTACCAATTGAATCAGGTAAAATTATTTAGTGATTGATTTAATTTAATTTTTTTGATTATCAAATCATAAAATTAGATCTAAAAAATATCAGATCTGATTAGGATCTAAGAGGAAATTTTTGAAATATGCCTCTCAATCTAATCAGATCTGAACGAACCTGATCCTGGAAAATCAGGATTTTCCTTCATTAAGTCCTCGAAGAAGTTAGTATTTAGTATTTAGACACCCAACTATGCTTAAGAATCAAATTGAACTAAGCATTTTTAAAAGAAAATTGATGCACGGATTAGAAAATTTATGAGATATTGAGGGATCAAGTATTAAAAAAACTCAATAAAGAGTTAAGTCTAGAACATAAAAAAAAATTTCTTTGAGCATTTCTAATCTTTTCTACTAGCTTCAAAGAAAAGTCTACTTTTTATGGGCTTGTGTAGGATAACTATATGTTTCTTCATATAAAAAAAATATTAAAATAAAATAGTTTTCAAGTACTTCTCACTGAGTAATCGGGCCTCTTTGCCTAAGCAAGCATTGAGTTTCGCATCAAAAGGTGGAAAGGGCAAAGAAGCTCATTGTAAAGCTAGTCTTAACTCGTAGCCTATTTGATTCGAGCTAGTAAGCCTAGGGATATTCTATATCTTGTGCCCTAAAGCCAACTGGTTTGGAAGTTATTGGCCTAAGACCTAGGGATATTCTATATCTTGTGCCCTAAAGCCAATTGGTTTGGAAGTTATTGGCCTAAGACTCACTACATGGATCAAATAGAAAGCTTAGGGAGTTAAGACACTCAATAGTGGTACAATGTTAAAAAAAAAAATATTGGTTTCCCATCGAGTAATTGAATCTCATTGTCTAAGTAATGATATTCGCATCAAAAGGTGAGCAATGTGAATATAAAAATCAATAAATGAAGGATGGAAGTAGCAAATACACTTGCCCATATAAAAGTTTAGACAAATTAGAGATAAAAGTAGGATGATTTAGAGAAAAAGTTCAAAAAAAATTGATGTTCTTTACTTAATTTTTCTATTAGTAAGTATTAATACCCCAATGATATATCTCACTTACACTCTACTGAATATCAATGGCCATTTTGAAAACTGCTTAGGTAAAATTCGAAACTCTAAAATTAAAAGATATCTAAAACTAAATTCTTTCTTTACTCGAGGATGAGCAAAGCTTAAGTTGGAGGATATGATAAGTACCATAAAATCATCAATAAAATTATTAATTTATTAATTAATTTATATTTATTTTTAAAAATTAATAATCAATTTATACATATTTTTAAGAAATTAATATTTTTATTAAATAAAAAATTAAATAATAAAATAATAAAATAAAATATTATTATCAATAAAAAGAGCTTATTTTTTTAATCACAATAAAATAAGTTTGAAGCAAATCGAAGCTAAAATGGACTAGATATGATTTTTTTAAAAAAAATAAAATAAAAATAAAAAAAAAGTGGCTCATTCTGCTCTGTAAGCTAAGCCACCAAGCCAAGCCAAGCCATCAAAGCTGACTCAATCATAGAAGCTATAAGCCAGTCCATAATCCAAGCGTAGACCGTCAGCTCAGTGACAACCGATGAATCACGGAGCGACACATGGTGGACCAAGATCCTTAAAGGATTTACAAAAAATCTATCACAGCTCACAAGGTATTTTGATCTTTTTCACTCAATGAAACAAGGCATTGATTCATTACGGTGTGCGGTGAGGTCGGTCTACGCGGTCCATGGGAATAGTAAAGGTGCGATTGTGTGGCTGTGGTCGCTTGCGGTCAAGTTCGAACGGCTATGATGATTTTTGGATTTAATTCAAACTTTATCAGCTTCATCTGCGCCATCCGACGGTAGTGCTCAACCCAAACGATGATCCAACGGTCCATAGAGCTCTCGGTGGTAATCCAAACACTCCTCACGTGATCAATGGCCTAATTTTCTCCATCAATGCGTGATCAACGATCAGAATTTAATCCAACCTAATCTAGGCTGATACACATTCAATTTTGACATTTTTTGGACCATTTAATCCATATCTGATGGCTAGATTTCATCCAGGGCAATAGAATTCATCCAAGACTCTTTTTAATCCAAATTTCATTGGGATTTCTTCCTATTTTGATGATTAAAACGTTCCTTAGTCGCACATTACCTAGAAGAAAACTCTCCAACCCTCCTAGCTCTATAAAAAGGACCCCAAGCCTCCAGAATTCATTATCTTTAGTTGAGGTGAAGCTTTGGTATAGGGTAGAGCTAAGCTTTGGATTAGAGGCTGCTTCAAAGCAATGGGTATCAAGAAGAAAGTTGGGCATCTACACCATCTTTCTACCAATGCTGATTCAAGATCAAAGATCACCTTTTATTTTTTTTTTTTAAATTTTATATATTTAAATTATGAACTTTTTAATTAATATAATATTTATTTTATGCTCTTTAATTTTATGCTCTTTATTTTTATTATAATTTAATTTTTATACTTTAATTATTGCTCTTTATTTTACTGCAAGTAGATGCTAAGATCTAAATAGTAGATTCTAGTATCAAGTTTATTTTTCTGCACTATTTAAATTTCACTTTTAATTTTTGACTTCAATTTTATTTTCAAAATCTCTCTTTTTTTTTTTGTAAAATCAAAGATTTCAAATCTAAAACACTACCTTTCCTATGGATTCGATCCGACTCACTGCTATCTATATATTTTTAATTATTTTAAAAAATTAGATTAAACTGATAAATATGGTGTCTTAATGATAACATCACACTCTTATCAGTTTCTCAGCTTTCGAGCTTCTTTCGAATCATAGGAGAGTGTCCCATATTTGAGATAAGCGATCAATGGATCGATCTAGCAAGGCTCATGATCGACCTGCATTGTAGACTGCAGCTCTTTCGTACTCGGGCATTTCAACATTTTAAAGTATACTTCTTTGGAAAGTTCATTGGGGGCAAGTGTGGCCAACTTGGATAGGAGGGCGGCTCTGGTATTCTCTACCTTTGGAATTTGCTAAATGCCAAAGTTGTTGAAGGCTGAGGTCAGGCTCTTTACTATCTCAAGATACTTTATCATACTCTCCTCCCGAGCTTCATAACTGCCATTGACTTGTCCCACTACCAACTGTGAGTCACTATAAGTCTAGAGCTGGTCTACCTCTAGTTCTTTTGTTATCTTCAGCCCTACTACCAGAGCTTCATATTCTATCCCATTGTTTGTTGCAGAAAACTCAAAGTGTAGTACATACTCGACGATGACCCCTTCGGGATTGATCAGGATCAGTTCAGCAGCTACACCAAAAGCATTAGAAAAGCCATCCACATACAAGGCCCAGAAACCTTAGAAAAGGTCCGCCCTTTCTTCAGGGGAGCTTGGCTGTAACCATGGAATGCTACCCTCATTCTGCTCAGATTCAGCATCATCCGAGATTGTGCATTCAACTATAAAATTGGTCAGTATCTGAGCTTTGATTGACGATCGAGGTTGATAGTTGATGTCAAACTCTATCAGCTCAATAGCTCACTTCGCTATTCTTCCAGAGGCATCTATTCGATGAAGAACTGTCTTGATTGATTGATCAGTGAGGAGTGTTATAGTATGCCCATGGAAGTAGAACTGAAGTCTCCTGGCTACAATCAGAAGAGCGTAAGTTAATTTTTCTAATTTAGTATACCTGATCTCCGCATCTCTCAAGACTCGGCTCATGTAGTGAATCGACTGTTGCACTTTTGCCTCATCCTTGACTAGGACTGCTGCCAGGGCTACAGGAGAGACCGCCAGGTATAGGAATACTTCTTCTCCAAGCTCAAATTTTGCCAACAGTGGGGCCAAATCGAGGTAGCTCTTGAGTTCTTCAAATGCCTGTTGAAAATCTACCATCCAGTAGAAGTTTTTTGGTTGGTTGAGGATCTAGAAGAAGGGCATACACCGCTCGACCGACTTCGAGATAAAGCAATTTAAAGATGCCACCTTTTTGATCAGACGCTGAACTTTTTTTATTGATTTCGAAGCGGTCATCTCCTGGATGGCTTAGATCTTCTTCAGATTAGCTTCGATCCCTCGCCTTGAGATAATGAACCCTAAGAATTTTCCTGAGGTCACTCCGAAGGCGCATTTAGTCAGGTTCAGCTTCATCTTGTGCCTTTTAAGGGCGTTGAAGGTTTCTTTAAGATCAGCAATGTGATTGGATGAGGTCCGACTCTTGACAAGCATATCATCCACGTAGACTTTCATGTTATGGCCAATCTTCTTCTTGTAGATCTTATTGATTAGCGTTGATAGGTTGCGCTTGCATTTTTAAGCCCAAAGGGCATGACCCTATAATAATAAAGACCACGGTCAGTAATAAAAATAGTTTTTTCTTCATCCTCTTGTGCCATCTGGATTTGATTATAGTTGGAGAAGGCATCCATGAAGGTGAGGAGCTCATGGCCCAAGGTTGCATCCACCAGTTGATCAATTCTGGATAGGGGATAGCTATCCTTTGGGTAGGCCTTATTCAGCTTCTTCAAGTCAATACACATTCTCCACTTACTGTTGGCCTTCTTGACTAGGACCACATTAGAGATCCAACTCAGGTAGTGGACTTCTCGATTGAATTCGACTTTGAGCAGCTTATACACTTCCTCAGCTATTGTCTTCTGCATTTCTGATGCATGGTCCCAAATTTTTTCTTTCACTGGCCTATACTTAGGATCGATAGCAAACCGATGTTCCATGACTTCGGCATCAATTTCTAGCATGTCTACTGAGACCCAGGTGAAGACGTTAGCATTCTTCCACAAGAAGGCAATGAACTGCTCTCGGGCTTCATCTCCCAAGTTGGAGCCGATCTACACTGTATGCTCTGTATTTTCATCATTCAGAGGGATGGTTACAAGATCTTCCATGGGCTCGCCCTGCTCCTCAATAAGATCATCGCAGACATCTAGCCCATCAACTGGGCAAGAGTTGGGATGGCTACCTTTTGTAAGGCGATGGAGTAATAGTGCCTTGCCAAGACATGATCCCTCCTGATCTCTCTAATTTCATAGCTTGTTGGAAACTTCACTTTCAAGTAGTAGGTCGACACTATAGCTCAAAGTGCATTTAGACCTGATCAATGGAGAATTGCATTGTAGGCTGATGGGGCCTTCACTACCAGAAAATCGACCTGTGCTTTGGCTTGCTTTGGGGATTGCCCTGCAGCCACGGTTAGTGTTATTGCATCCTCAATTGGCACTGCATCTCTAGTGAAGCCAACCAATGGAGAATTTATTGGTCCAAGTTGGTTATTGGGTATAAACATTTGGAAGAAAGCATCATAGAATAAGACATCGGCTGAACTTTCATTATCGATAAGAACGTGGCATACATCATAATCTACTATATTTAAAGTTATTACAATCGTGTCATTATGCAGGAACTGAACTCCTCGTGCATCTTCTTTAGTGAAAGCAATGGGCTCTTCAGTTCTCCAACTTTTAGCTGATCTTTTAGATCTGCCGATCTCCTCCTACCGAAGTCCCCAGAGATGGCATTGATGATGCTAAGAGCTGGCCGGTCTCCCTACTGCTCCTCCCTTCTTTGTGGCTTCGACTGCAGCTGCACCCTCGATCGATCTTCTCTCACCTCAGGCCGACACCATAGAAATTGACCAAGTCGGCCCCTCCTGACGAGCTCCTCGATCTCGTCTTAGAGCTGAATACATTCTTCAGTATCATGATCATGGTCACGATGGTAGAGATAGTATTTGTTAGGATTGCACTTGCCAGAATGAGTGCGCATCCTCTCCGACCTTGACAGTTGCTCCTTGATCTCCATCAGTACTTAAATTTTTGGAGCATTGAGGGGGGCGTAGTTGTAGAACCTCATAGAGAGAGAGCCCCTTCGTTCCCTTCTATCGAAGCTCTTTTGATGGTGAGCTCGAGTAGGGGTTCAGGTTCACCTGCGCTCAGGGGGAGTACGTGAGCGTGATCAAACTTTATTCGACTATTCTTCAACTATGGGCTTGCTAGACTTGCCTGCCTGCCGCTCTCTTATAGCTTTCTCATCCTTCAACTTGAAGGCTTCTTCAGCTCAAGCATAGCCTTCTACCAGAGCTAGTAGATCAGCAAAATTCCTAAGATACTTCTTCTCCAAGAAGAATAGTAGGTCATTTTTTTGAAGACCATCCTTCAATGTGGCCATCGCAATAGATTGGTCCAAATTTTGGACCTCTAATACAGTGGCATTGAAGTGGGTGGCATAAGCTCGGATGGACTTTCCTTCCTGCTGCTTGATGTTGATGAGGTGGTTCAAATCTCGCTTGGAACATCGACTACTGATGAAATAAGCCATAAATTGATGGCTCATTTGATCAAAGAAGAAGATCATACTCGACTTCAGTACCGAGTATCATTTTCTTGCTGCTTCCTTTAGAGTAGATGGGAAGGCTCGATATAGGATGACATCTAACATGCCATGGAGTAGCATCATGGTTTGGAAGGCCTCCAGGTGGTCGACTGAATCAGTGGTCTCATCATAGCCCTCGAATTGGAAAAGCTTGAAGTTTCGCAAAATCGGCTCCTGCATGATTCTCTAGGAGAAAAGAGGGTCAGTGCAGACTTTGTCATAGTTAGCTGGGTAGCATGGCAGAGCTCTTCAATCCATCGATCCATTTCATTGAGCTTCCGATCGAGGGCCTCATCTTGATCATGGATCTTGGAGGATTTTCAATTATAGATAAGAAAAATCTCTTTTAGAGAAGAATCATGATTAGAACAGGGGCTCTACTCTCTACTTCTCTTTTCTAGAGGTGATGGGTTTGCTGACCCGAGTATGCCTCCTTGGGATCGGTTCTTAACATCCCAACGGAGGATTTTTTGGTTGGATCATCATCGAAAGTTGCCACATGATTTGCTCCATTTTGATGAGGTCACAAATTTATTGTACCAATAGGTTAAATTGCTCTGGATCCACCATTACCGCCAGTGGAGGAGGTTGTGGTGCTGGTGATGGTGTTGAAGCAGGTGGGTTTGGCTTAGATCTGATGACAGAGGCAATGGATCTTTGAGTGGTTGCCTTCTTCGAAGGCATTTTGGAGACTGAGAAGGATTATACAGAGATAGATCTTGAATCTTGAAGAAGAGAACAATTAGAATTGACTGAGTGCTCCTTTTAGAACAAGAGTTTAGTGCCCCTCCTTCTAGCACCAATCTTGTTGGTGCGGAATTTGGTTGATGTTGGAGTGAGCTAGAGTTGGGAAAGACAAGACCGCCACTGATGACCTGCAAAATAAAGTTCTGATCGAAGTCGAGGGTGATGGCTCCAACAGGATCCTTCGATGATCAAGTTAGCCCTTCCAGCCAACAAAAATGGAGTGCTTAGGAAACTAAGGAGTAAAGCAATGGAAAGGAGAATGAGAGTTTAGAGAAAACGTATCTGGAGGGTTTCTTTTATAGATAGAGCCAATCCTATTAGAATCTGGTTGATGCTGGAGTGAGCTGGAGTTGGGGGAGATGAGGCTGCCGCCAGTGACTTGCAAAAATAAGTCCTAATTGGAGTAAGGGGTGGTGGCTCCGGTAGGACTCTCCAATGGTCAAGTCAGCTCTTTCGGTCCATAGAAATAGAGTGCTCAGAAAATTAAGGAGTAGAGCAATGGGAAGAAGAATGAGAGCTTAAAGAAAACATATATGGAAGATTTCTTTTATAGATGGAGCTTGTAACAAATTGATGGTAATAGCCATAACCATCTGGTAGTGGGCTATTCAGGTCATGTGGAGTTTGTTACAGAGGGTAGTGTTCATTATCGTGATGCGCTAGTCTATTAAGATTCAATAGTTGAAGTTCGGATGGAGCAGGTGTTAGCAGTGAAGAGCTTTGGGTTACATCAGTTCTAGAGTAGTTCAAACTCCTTTAAGGTCATCTACTTGTATGTTGATTTGTATTAAGCTAGTAGTCGAATTCATGTGGGTGACGAGGTCCTTCTGGATGATTGGAAGAAAGTCGACTAAAGGAAACTTGCCTGACGACTGAAAAGAGCTCGTTCATAATAATTTTACCTGAAGGAGATCATCTAGAAGGAGATCAGATGGAGGAGCCCATACTGAAGGAGATCATCCAGAAGGAAAATGACTGATGAAGTTCGTCCGTGAGAGCACAATTGAGAAGATCGTCTAGAAGGAGATCATCTGAAAGAAATCTGAGAGAAGATCTACTGGAGGAGTTCGGAAGAAATCTGATTGTGGATGGTTCGAAATGAGATCCATTGGAGGGGGTCCGACTAGGGCATCACTAAGGAAGTTTAGAAGACTAGAGGAGTTTGACCAAAAGGAGTTCAATCAGAAGGAGCCTATCTGATGATCGGATGGAGATCGACTGGCGAGAACTTAGTTGGCGGCTGTAGATGACTATGATACTTTTGCGACTCAATCATTTTTTTTGAAGCTCTGCAACTTTCATGAATGCCAGATAGTTAATAAGGTGGAGATGAGACTCTTTTGCTCATGTATCCAAAGCTCTTGGTGCGGGAATGTAGAGGTCTGCCACTCTTTGTAGATTACAGAACTTCGTCCAAGAAGGAGGAGTTCTATCGATTTGGTGTCATTCCAGTATTGAACAATCTGGATGAATTCCGATAAGGAGAGAGTCCAAGCAGCTTCAAGGTCGATTAGGCCAAACTGCATCATGATCGATCACTTAACTGCTTCGAGAGCCACCACTACTATTCAAGCTCGTTTGGGTGAGACTCATGAGGCCCCGGAGGTTCTCGAGTTATTGCATGAAGTTGGCTATGGTTGCTGTCACTGGATGAGGTCGTCCCAAGACTCGAATCCTCCCTGGACTTTGGCAGGAAAGGGTCTATCCCTAACAGGATAGATCCACCATTTAGCCAGAGGATAATAGATGTACCACTCCTCCTACAGCTTAAGGTCCCCTAGTTGGAGCCCTATGATGGGTCCTCTAACATGATCGACCACTTGGAGAGCTATAGATCCCTCATGTTACTCCATGATGCCTCCAATGCCACTCTATGAAAGGCATTCCCTTTGACCCGCCAAAAGGCCACTAGGTTATGGTACTTTGATCTCCAGTCTAATAAAATCCATTTTTTTGTTCAACTTACCATCAGTTTGCTCTGCACTTTGTTAGTAGCCAGAGGTGACATTAGGAGTCGGACTTACTCGTGAACCTTAAGCAAAGAAAGGGGGAATCCCTCCAAGATTATGTGAGCTATTTCAATGTGGCAGATCTAGAGATCTGAGATTTGGACCAATCGATCATTATACTAGCGATGAAGGGTGGACTCCATAAAAGTTGATTTCTCTTCTCTTTAGAAAAGGGTATCCTAAGAACTTCATCAAAATGTTAGCATGGGTGAAGAAGTATACCAATGCTGAGGAGGGCATGAACGCTCATGTTGAGCCCTAAAAGGATGCTTCTGGGAAGAACAGGGGGTGAAGCAAGGAGCAGAAGGACTCACCCCATTAGAGCACACATCATGAGGGAAGGAGGTCCCAAATATGGCAGTGGATAAAGAACTAGGATCCCTAAAGTAGACACGATCCCCATGATGGAAAAAATTCTAGGGTTTTATGCATAGATTTCGAAACTTTTTCAAAATTAGTGGAAGCAGAAGACATGGATTAATCAAATTAATCTAATAATGCATGTAAAACTTCTAAATCTAGAATCTTATGACATGATATTAGCATGCATTAAATTTAAAAATAAATAAATAACATGAAAGGTATTGATCATATCAATACTAATCAGATCTAAATCAAATTTAGAATACTATAAAGATCATATCTCTATACTTGATCATAGGTTGAGAACTCTACTTTCTATTTTCGTGGATGAGAATGTTGCTTAGAGTCACATAGGCCATCTGGCCTCTATGGGTTGTCCACACAAGGCTTCGAGGTTGAACGAAGGTCCGATGATCATAAATTTATGTAGTGTACTAGCACCTTGCAGATCTCTCCTTGATGGTTGATCTTTAATCTTCATCTTTAGATCCCTTGGACCTCCCAAGAGATGAAGAATCTGAGGACTTAGGAGAGAATATCTTCCTTTCAAATCACTCAAAGATCTATGGAAGAGGAAGGAAGGAAAAAACATAGAGTAGAACCATTTCTTCTCTCTTTTTATCTCTCACCAGGTGATAATTATCATAAATTTATAAGCAAAAGCATTAAATAATATAATATTTAATATTTATTTAAAAAAAATTGATATTTTTATTAATGTTTTATAGAAAAGAAGCTCACCAATGTGAAGAGCTCAATTTATGGGTTCAAACAAATTAAATTTCATGAAAACCAGAGCTAAATTGGAATTTTAATGAAGCCCGAAAGATTAAATGAAAAAAAAAGAAGAAAAAAAGAGAATCGGCTCAGCTAGCTTAGCCAGCTCGATCAGCTCAGCCAACTCGCCTGGCTTAGCCAATGCACCTATCAGTCAGCCCGCATCCAGCCCAGCCCGTGTCAGCTTGCATGCGAAGAAACCCTGCCAGCCCAACATGATAGAAAACATGCAGGATTTCATGCATAGATTTCAAAACTTTTTCGAAATATAGAGCAGCGGAAGATATAGATTAAACTATTTAATCTACAACATGCATGTAATTAAATTATAAAATTCTATATCAAGGATCTATAACATATTATGATGCAAATATAAATCTGAAATTAAATTAATCATAAGTGATATTAATCATATCAATACCTAGATCTAGAATAATTCTAAATCTAATCCTAGATCGCATCTAGGTCACCAAGAGATTAGATCTCTTACCTTTGCATGGATTGAGAACTCCGCGGTTAAATCTGTTATTATCTTTGGAGCCGCACATGTATCCGACCTCTACAGGTGATCCATACGAACTTATAACATAGATCAGAGGTTCATCGAACGAAAATCCGCTCAAAGTACTAGCTTCTCATGGATCCCTCCTAATGGTTAACCAAATACATATTCTTTGGATCTCTTGAATAATCGAAGAGATGAAGAACATGAGGAGGAATGAGGGAGAAATCCAATCCTTGGATCTCCCATAAATCAGAAAATAAAAAGACATGAAAAAACCCTAGGAGAAGATAAATCTTCTCCTTCAGGACGTCAATAGTTGATGTCCTGAAAGTATCTATTATGCTAGGTTCAAAAGAGACATTCTTCCCTAGATCCTTTTTCTAATTTTTAAGATATCACACCCTCATATTTTTCTCACAAAATTTCATAAATAAAATTAAGAAGAAGGGCTCTCAAGGAAATCCTAAGAGAAGACCTTCTTCTCTTCTTCTTCTCGCATTAGGACATGATAAGATCATGTCCAAAAATGATCACCATGCCCCAACACCTTGGAGCACAGATTCCACACCCTCTTCCTCAATCTTTATCATATAAAAATCACATAAAATAATAAAGAAGAAGATACTCAAAAGAAAATAAAGAGAAGATAATCTTCTCTTACCTTTGTGCCTGCATGACATCAATGATTGATGTCCAGATGAAGACTTTTTCTCTAAGGATCTTAGCACCATCTTTTCTCAAGCCCTTCCTCTCTCTCTCTCTCTCTCTCTCTCAGATTTTTATCATAAAAAAATTATAAATAAAATAAAAAGAGAGAAACATAAAAAAAATATAAGAGAAGATAATCTTCTCATACCTTGTCTCTTCAAGATATCAATCTTTGATGTCTTAACTGAGGGCTCTTCTCCAAGAATCCTGGCACCACAAATTCTCCATGCCTTCTCCTCCTTCTCCTCTAATTTTTTATGACTTTTTAAGAATTTTTCACATCCTAAAACCATCTCATAAGAGGCATCCACTTTTTATTGCAAGACTAGGTCAAAACCTAGTCAAAGGAGGACTTCTATGGAGCGTCCAACTCTTGGACACCCCTCCCACTTATTTTTTCATGTAACCACTGATTCTCACACAAAAAACCAAGGAAAAAAGGGCCAAAAAAAATAGAGGGGCGTGGGTAGAGTTGGCACACAAGGAAAGAAGGAGTTTGGGTCAAAGAAGACTCTTCCAAGTAGGAAATAATTTTCAACTTTCTTCTAATTTTGATCAAATCAAATTTAAATCCAATTTCTAAGATAATGGGGTGTGGAAAATCATTTCTTAGGCATGAAAATCATAGAAAAAAATCTAAAATTAAAATATGGTGTGGGCTTTCTTAGGCGTAAGTGAAAGAGAGAGTCCCAGTCCAACTGGGACTTCTCTTATTTGACTAGGTCAAAATTATTTTAATTCTAATTTAAATCTTATTTAAACTAGATTAAATACAATCCAATTAAGGATGATTCTAGTCCAATTAGGAGTCTAATTAAATTATATTAAATAAAGATTTAAATCTGATTTTAATCCTAAGTCAATTAGGTGCACCCAAGTCCTAGACAAATAAGAAATTGTTCTTTCCTTGCAATTGGCTTATCCAATAAACTAATTAGACTTAATCTAATTAAATTTAAACTAATTCTAATTAAATCTAATTTAATTAGACTTGATCTTAGTCCGATTGCTCAATCAAATTGAGCTAATTAGCAATCCAATTGCTAATCGATCCTCCTACAATACTTGCATTAGGTCAAACATCAATCGTATTGAATGCTTGATCTCGAAATAATTCTCAATCATCGATTAACCATCCGATCAGGTTATAAGCTCTAATATGTGTGACCCCATAGGTTCGAACCTAAGCCTGTAGCATAGAAACTAATTTCTATACCAATTGAAGTTACCATCTAGCAATGGTTATCATATAATTCATCCCTATGACCAATAATGCTTAAGACGACTTTGAGTATACTGTCCAATATTTATACAAGTCATCTCTATTGTGTCTCAAAATTTTATCAATCCCGTGATACCTCACGAGGATTATCCAGGCCTAGATTTTGCTAAATTGAAACACAGCGAGATATTCTCTTTCTGAAGTTAATCAGGAGTGGTCAATCCTATCTTGACTCACACACCGACTCTATAAGTACTTGACTGTATCCAAAAATCTTCCATCATCTATATTAGAAATACAGGCAATCTAGCACCAAAGTACAGTGAGTTGCTCGCAAGTCACCATGGTGATCTTAGGTCGGAGGGACACTTATATCCATTGGCCTTAGCTAGTTACTCTTGACAGTAGAGTGCTACATTGGTCACGTTCAGTGCAGATGTACTCCTACATCTCACCTGAAAGCCATACCAGTGTCTCCACACCATTTGGTTATGAGGACAACCAACGCATATGGCATACAGTGACCTATACTAGATAAGTTATCATTCTTATTAATAACTTATCATTTGATCATGAATAATTTAAGAACCATCCGATAAATCCTTCTTTATCGATTGATTGTAGTTCTAAGAACTTCATCATAATTTAGGAGTTCATTTAAGAAAGATAGAACTTTTATGATGAAATAGCTAAATTACTATTATTATTAAATAATTTATATACTAATTTCAATTATCTACTACTTAGATAATTAGCTTTAGGACATATTTTCTAACACAACATCCCACAGCACCTGACGTCACCCTAACATTAGGATTCCACATGGTTCATGGTGAATCGCGACGCCACATGGAAGGTGTAGACCCTTAAAGGATCTACAGAATTAACTACGCAGCTCATAGGGTTAATTTGGTCATTTATCTAGCATGGCAGGCTCGATCGGTTATGATCTTCGATGCAGTCGGTCCACGATGATCTATAGGCATAGATGTGCACGATCCTATGGTTGAGATCCAATCTGACTAATATCCGATGGCTGGAAATAGCTGGCGCTTTGATCATGACAACTCCAGCGCTTTTAGTGCGCAATTGAATGGTCGACGTCAATGCCAGTCGGCATCTAATGGAAGGGGCAATATCCTAATTTAATCAGGATTTCTCAGGCACAATCCGATGTCATCCAAGTGACTTGATGGATTGATCCAATGGATAGGGTTTATATCGACTAAAAGAAGGATTTGGGAGCGATTCCAGTCGCCATCCAACGAACAAAATTGCTTTAATGAGATGATCTGATGGCCAAGATTTCTGCAGCAGCGATAATTTGATCTAGACTCAAAATTGACTCCAAAAATAACTCTAAAAGTCCCCAAATCTCCCCTATTTAACCCCCCTTCACATCACCAGAGAGAGAGAGCTCCCCTTTTAGGGGATTAACCTCGTCCAATCTCTTCTCTCCTCTCTTCTTCTTTCTTTTTTCTTTCTTCTTTTTTCTTTTTATTTATCTAGGTGATCTAAAGATGTCGAGAGTTAGAGAATTTTATATCATGAGCTGCTAAAGATCAAAATTCTAGGATGTAGATGAAGTCTTCAAGCACGGGTTGTATTTTTTTTCTTTATCTTTTGTAATTTTTTTATGCAAAGAATGATATATTCTTCTGTCTAATCTTAACTCTTATTCTCCATGCATGAGATTTAATATTAACATACTTATTATTTATTGATATTTAAATAGACTATATTTATGGAGATAGGTTATGATCGGGAGATACAATCCATGCTCGATTTAATAGTTTATAACAGAGACAATCAGTAAAAGCTATGTTACCAATTTTTAAAAATTAAAGTATTGAATAATTTATAATTCTATTGAGACGAATCGTGATCAGGAGATATGGTTCATGCTAAAAAAAATAAGTTATAGTTATAATTATTCTTAAAAATAATAAATTTTTATATCAAAAAAATTACCACAATCATGCTAGAGATGGATTCAAAATTTTAGAATACTTTTAATTAATTCAAAATCTTAATTAATTAAGTAGTTGCTTTCTTTTAATTTACTAAATTATAATTAATTTTTTTAATTAATTAATTAATTTATTTATTTTAAAAATAAATTTAAAATTTTATTTTTTTAATTAAATTGAATGCAACTCAGCCTTTAATCTTCGAAAAAATTGACACTCGATTCACCACTATTCTAAATATTAAAATTAAATTTAATTTTTATTTATTGCTGTAATGATAAGCAATCAAATTTTTGGTACTATTGCATGAGATTGTAGCAAGGTTGCTTTAATAAAAAAATAAAATAATAAAATTTAAAAAATAAAAAAATTAATTAATTTCTTATTTATTGCTTTATATTCTTTATTACTTTATTTATTTTACTATTTTATTTTCTTACTTTATTGCATATTTACTTTATATTACCTTATTTATTTTATTACTTTATATTTTTAATTTATTATTTACTTTTTTATCTTTACTTTTCATACTTTATTTTGTTGATTAATAATTTACTTTTTATTATCAATCAATTTAATTTAATTGCTTATGATCGCTGTTGTAGGCAGTCAGAAATAAAATCTAACTCACTATTATATAGGTAAGATGAGTCTGAATCATATCTTCAAGGATCATATTAATTACATTTAAAAGAAATTAATATAAATTAAAAATTAATTAATTAAAAGATTACTTAAATTAATTAAGTAAATAAATAGTAAATTAATTAAAAGTTAGTAACAAGTATGAAGATGGATTCTCAGGATCTCAATTGATCTCTTATCTGACAGCTACTATTCTTTTTAATATGTTGTAATTGATATCTAATCAATAAAGATATAATCTATTTTAGAGAGCACGATCTGTACCCTTAGATCATAGTTTATTTCTTAAAGTTATAGGCTAGTCTAAATTAAATTAGATATAATAAAAAAAATTAATCTAAATATAATTTATTTTGAGAATACGAACCGTATCCGTAGATCATGGCTCATCTTAAGAGTCATAAACTATTCTAAATCAATCTTACAAAGAAACGGATTTTATAAATAAAAATAATCTTTATTGTAAATTAAAAAGATATATATAAGATGTAAAATAAAAAATACTGTCAAAATAAGATCATAATGATCTCCTGAGAATTAGATGATCAGCCTACCATCAGAAAGTTTGTCGCTAAAATCTTTATCTTGGAACTTGAGGCCTTTCTTTCAACAGCTTGGAGTAAGAATCAAAAATAGAAAGAAAAGATTTTATAGAGAAGAGAGTTGAGGTTTATGGAGAAGAGGAAGATGAGAAAAAAGTTAAGGCTACTGTTTGGAAATGAGAGAGAGAGAGAGAGAGAGAGAGAGAGAAAAGGGGTCGAAGAGAGCCGTAGGAGGCCGCTTGGCCATTTTTATGAGAAGAAGGGGGAGCAACTAATTATACGCAGGAGAGTTTGACTGAGAATTAGGGCGAAACCACGCGTAGGACTCTGTTTCCATGTAAAAGCCTGCACGTCAGGCCCAATTCCACTCTGACATGTCCACTATGCGAATGCCCATCGCTGAAACTGCGCCCGCTAACTCCAGCTTCATGCGCCCGTTAAAACCAGTGCGTCCGTGTGAAGACCCGCTTATCAGCCACGCTAAAAACACTATGGACTTGCCAACACGCGAACGTGAAGAACCCAGCCTACTATGCGCTTCTTTTATTAAAGAATTACGAAAAATAATTTTTATTTTTTTATAATGACATATGCATTTTTTTGGATTTCTAGCATTATATCTTCATTTTCTATAATATCTTATACGTCCTTTTTTTAATTTAATTTTATTTTGAGTCCAATTTACTCAAAATTTTTTTTATTGTGATTCATAAATCAAAATCTTTTCATCAATGATCTTTTTTTCTATAAAAGATAAAATAAAAATATTAATTTTTAAAAATAAAAATAAATTAATTTATAAATTAATATTTTTATAATACTTCTCAACTTAAATTTTGCGGTTGCCCAAGTATGGCTTCCCAAGAGGAAAGATGAATTGAATATTTAAAATTTAAGTTTGAGATATAAGAAAATTAAACTAGTTATGTGTTTAAATAAAACAAGCAATGTAATATGCAGTGAATGAAAGTAATAGAACAATAACATATAATTATAAATATAATAATTTTATAATGGTTCATGCCAAACTCAGCACTTACGTTTACTTCCTATGTAAACTACTTAGGAATTCAATAATAATCACTAGGCTGGATTACAGTCTGATTATTTTACTTAGATTTATAATCCAATCCAGTTGATTTTGATCTTGGCTCACCAACCACAACCATACAACGATTATTTTTTTGGACTAACAATAAATCTTGATTGGTTTTAACTTTGACTTGCCAATCAAACCGTACAATGTCCAACTCTAGGC
Organism: Cocos nucifera; assembly: GCA_006176705.1. NCBI lineage: Eukaryota > Viridiplantae > Streptophyta > Magnoliopsida > Arecales > Arecaceae > Cocos > Cocos nucifera. The sequence continues at coordinate 155,374 of QRFJ01000537.1, forward strand.
TTGGACTAATCCAAGTTTCTTATCCTAAGAAACTTAAAATAAAAAGAGAAATATAATAAACAAAAATAAAAATAAACTTTTTGAAGCTTAAGAGAAGAAATTCTAGGAGCTTGGCTTATTGGCTTGATTTCTTCTCTTTGAATGCTTGAGAAAAGTAGTAGATGATCTTTAATAGCAATAGCCTAACTTCTCTCAGAGTGAAGATATTGGAAGGACAAAGGTATGTCTAAAGATCACTTTTTTCTTTTCACTATATTGCTCACATACTTGAATATATTGAAAATTTGTTTAGAAGCTCTTTTTGCAATTTTAAAAATTATCTTTCTTATCTTAAATATTTTCTTAGGTATGCCTAAGATTTTCCATCATTACAAGTTAGCTAGAAGAGTTTTTGGTAGTGATCTAGCCATTGGAAGATCGAAAATAACCATTGGAAGGCATGTGGAGTGAAAAGACTATGAAACTGGAAACTAGCCATTACAGGTATTAAGTCGACTCAGTTTTTGACTGGGTCGGCTCAGTCCAAACTAGGTCAGCTTAGTTTTTAGCTGGGTTGTCTCAATTTAAGTGATCCCGAAATATCTATTTCTATCTTTTGCTTTCTTCTGAGACTAGGATGGCTATCTTTCTGACTGAGTCGGTCTAGTTGCCATTGGATTAGCTTAGTTAAAAACTAGGTCAGCTCAGTCCCCTAGGTCATGAAAAATCTTACTTTCTATCCTTTCTATCTTTGCTTCTACTGAGACTAAGTTGGCTCAATCTCAAACTAGGTTGGCCCAATTTGCATGCTATGCATGCCAAACACTGTTTGTGATCCTTTCTTCTCCAATTTATTTTATAGATTAGACTTGCTTTTTTGTCTTGATTTATCCTTTATTAAAATCTCTTGAAAGATATATCCACTCTAAAGTATCTTCTCTAAAGTCTTAAGTGAATTGAATCTTCATTTAGATGAATGAAAATACTTGAAGTTTATGAGCTCTTGAATTTTACAACTACACATCCTCATAAACAATATTAGTACATTAACAATCTATACTCAAATGCTTTTGTTATCATCAAAATCAATCTAGGATCAATAATCTTTTTCTTTTTGATGATGACAAAATCTTTTGAGTATAATCTTTTTTTTATATTTTAAAATGATATAATCATTCAATCTTACCAATTAACTTATACATCATATTCATTTAGATTTTATTAATTTACACGTGCTCCCCCTAAATATGATAGTTATGTTCAATTTAAGTCAAATTTTGTGTTGCTCCCCCTTACTATGTGCCAAGGTTTCAATTTAGCAATTCAAATCATGATTTCTTCCATGTTTGTAATTATAATTGAATTGTCATGATTTCTTTCATTTTTGTAATTACAATTGAATTACAATTGCTCGCATATTCTTTATTTAGTTCTTACTTAAGTAATACCCATTCTTTTTACTTAATTTTAATTTTAATTATCATTTTATACTCATTTTTCTCCTCCTTTTTATCATTATCAAAAAAAAACAAACACATAATATAAGGAGAGAATTGATCAAACATGAAAAGAGATAAATTCATTCATTCATTAAGATAATTTGATATAATGCAAACCAAAATTAAACTTCATTCATTCATAGATACAAAATGTTTCAAATTCGCAAAATACTAAAATTTGAATATTACATATCATGGACATTTACAACCAAAATACTCTAGGTATAACTAAATAGATCCTATATGCAACCTAATCAACATTAGGCTTTGGAGGGTCGAATGAGGGTGGATCCATAGGTGCTGAAGTATACTGTTCGGCAAACACCTTCCTCACAGCATTTTCCATCAACAAGGGAAGACCACCTGAGAGTCTATCATATACTTTGAATGATACACGCTGCACTATCTCCTCAATCTGATTCTCATCTAGTTTGATAGTGGACGAAGATGGACTAGGTGCTGGATGCTGTGGCATGGGCTCTAGCTCACGACATTCTTCCCCTTCTTCATTAGTTTCATCCAAATACCATTTACTTTCTTGAACTTCATCCTATGCATTGATTTCAAATTATGGGTGTCATAATATTACAGCTTCTTACTAGGTTCTCCTTCTAGACTAACTCCAAAATCTTGAAATACTAAAGTCAGGAACATTTCGTATGGCAGGGCAGGCTTCCCCCTTTGGGATGCTTTTTGCATCACCCTCGATATCAGAGCTAGAAGATTGAAATTTTTCCTCATCAGAATATGATACATAATAGCTATGTCGTTCTTGTTCAGAAAATCAAATCTTCCTACTCTGAAAATTAGAATTCTAGTTGAAATGTGATGAAGTAGTCTGTGCTCAACTGATAGGTCTCTAGCATGAATCTCTTCAAAGTGCATAGCATCTTCCCTACCAACTTGCTCGATCATCAAGTCTTTCAGCTCTTTCAGTAGATGCCCTAAGTATACTACCTAATTTCTCTACAGTCAAATTGATTTTAACTTTCTTTACCTTCGACTCAAACAAATTAGATCTAACCCTAGCATTTCCATAGAACTCCCGTACTAGATTCAGATAGATTAGAGGATTAATCCCAGAGCAGAGGTATTCCTATCCTTGATATTTCAAGCCTTCTCCAAACTTGAATTCCTCACTTACCAAGAAATCAACGTCCACTCTTCTACCATTTGTAACAGACCTAAAAGAGAGAGGAATGGGTATGGAAGAGGGAGATGGTGGGAAAATTGGAGAAGGAGGCTGAGGGGTTGAGTTGATGGTCCCGGAGGAGGTGAGGAAGATTGAGAGGACCTAGATGAACGGTCATCTCGAAACTTTGTCCGCCATTCTTCACTATAAATTCCTCTTTTAGGTGATGGAACTGGACATGTATGCTTAATCCGAGGAGTTACGGTTGATTTCTTGCACGACATGATTCTAAAATCCCACTCAAATTTGATGAAAATGGATTTCTAAAGAAGGATTTTAGGGTTCCTAGGTTTTTCTTGAGAGATGGCTAAGAGACGAACTCTTAAAATGTTGTCGATCTTTCCATTTTAAAAATAGGAATCCCGACAACTTAGCTGGACTAGTTTTTTTGTGAAGAAAAACTGAGTCGGCCCAGTACTAGGTCGACTAAGTTTTTCAGAAGGAAAAATGTGGGATGGCTCAGTTTAGCACAGAGCTAAATCTTTCAAGTTTCAAGGCTAGAAATTTAGCCATCTATTTTTCTTTTCTAAATGAGATAAAAATTGAACAAATATAGAAAAAATTACCATATCAAAATCAATCATTTCATCATATGAAAATCAATTATCACAAGATATTAATTTAACAAATTAGATCAAATAAACTAATTATTTTCTAATTATACAAAATCTTTCTTCATTCAAGGGTTTAGTAAAGATATCAGCAATTTGATTTTCAGTAGGCACATATTCAAGAAGTATATCGTTATTTTGAAGATGTTCTCTAATAAAATGATGCTTTACTTCTATATGTTTTGTTCTTGAATGTAATATAGGATTTTTAGTTAAATTTATAGCACTTGTGTTGTCACATCGAATAGGAATGTTATTATAAGTAATACCATAATCTTTTAGTTGTTGTTTGATCCACAATAATTGAGCACAATAACTCCCAGCAGTAATGTATTCGGCTTCCATCGTAGACAAGGCTACCGAGTTTTGTTTCTTGCTAAAGCAAGAGATCAAATTCACTTCTAAAAATTGACATGTATAGCTGTACTCTTCCTATTTAAGCAATAAACTGCAAAATCTGAATCACCATAATCAATTAAATCTAATGAAGATTATTTAAAGTACCATAAGCTAACATCTTGAGTATTTATTAGATACTCAAAGATTCTTTTAACTGCTAATACATGTGATTCTTTAGGATTTGATTGATAATGCGCACACATGCATGCCCTAAAGATTATATCCGACCTACTTGCAGTTAAATATAGTAAACATCCAATCATACTATGATATAGCTTAGGATCTATTACTTTTTCTTTTGGATCTTGATCAAGCTTGCAACTTGTGCTCATAGGGGTGCCACTTCCTTTGACATTCTCCATCCCAAATTTTTTTTAACATTTTGTTGATGTATTTACTTTGGTTGATGAAGATCCTCTCATTTGATTGCTTGATTTGGAGTCTAAGGAAGAAGTTGAGCTCTTTCATCATGCTCATCTCGAACTCATCTTGCATGAGATTAGCAAACTCTTTACACAAAATCTCATTAGTAGCACCAAATACAATATCATCAACATATAATTGGATAATTAATAGATCACTTAATTTTCATTTAATAAATAGTGCTTTATCTACATTACCTTTTTTAAAATCATTGTTTAATAAGAACTTAATTTATCATACCAAGCCTAGGTGCTTGTTTTAATCAATATAGTTCTTTCTTAAGTTTATATACATGATTAGGTAAATCTTGACTTTCGAAGCTTGAAGGTTGTTCTAAATAAACTTCTTGTTCAATTAAACCATTTAAAAATATACTCTTTACATTCATTTGAAAAAGTTTAAAATTTATGAAGCATGCAAATGCTATGAGCAATCTAATAGCTTCAAGTCTAGCTATAGGTACAAAGAATTCATCAAAATCAATATCCTCTTCTTGATTGTATCTTTGTGCAACCAATCTAGTCTTATTTCTAATTAAATTACCCATCTAATCTAGTTTATTTCTAAAGATCCATTTTGTATCAATTATAAAATTTTTTTTAGGTCTTTTAATTAATTTTCAAACTTTATTTCTTTCAAATTGGTTTAACTCTTCTTGCATTGCTAAGATCTAATTTAGATCTTTTTCAGCTTTAATTATATTTTTAGATTCTAAATGAATACAAATGTAATGTGATTCATAACTTCCATAAGAGATGATCTAGTTTTAACTCCATGAGATGGATCATCTATTATTAATTTCTTAGAATGATTATGATCATACCTCCATTTCTTTGGTAAGTTGGATGTACCTTAATTATCTTAAGATTGTGGCATTACTTTTTCAACCTCTTGCTCTTTATCTTCTTTTACTTGGGAGGAAGTTTCTTGAAATGATATGTCTTTTATTTTATTTTCTAGAATTTTTGCATCCACATTAAGCTCTTCTTCTCTTGTTTTAAGAGAGTTGGTTTGATAAAAAATAACATGCATGGATTCTTCCATAATCAATGTTCTTTTGTTAAATACTCTATATGCTCTACTATGTGATGAATATCCTAGAAAAATTTCTTCATCTGATTTTGCATCAAACTTTTCTAGCTTATCTTTATCATTTATAAGAATGAAACATCTACATCCAAAGATTTTAAAGTATGAAATATTTGGCTTCTTTTTTTTATAGAGTTCATATGTAGTTTTCTTTAAGATTAGTCTAATTAGAGCTTTATTTAGCACGTAGCATGTGGTGTTAATAGCTTCCATCCAAAAATATTTTGGAAGATTATTTTCATAAAGCATGGTTCGTGCCATTTTAATTAATATTTTATTCTTTCTTTCTACCATCCCATTTTATTGGAGTATCCTAGGTGCTGAAAAGTTATGATTGATTCCATTCTTAAAGTAAAAACTTTCAAATTTTTGATTTTCAAATTCCATGCCATGATAACTTCTTATATATAAAATATTGGATTCTTTTTTCTTTGTGATTTTGTTAAATAGATCAATAAACATATCAAAAGTATTATCTTTATGAGATAAAAATAAAACCCATTTATATCTTGAAAAATCATCTATTATAATAAATTCATATCTTTTTCCTTGAAGACTAGTAGTTGAAATAGGTTCAAATAAATTCATATGAAATAGTTCTAGAGGCCTAGTAGTTGAAACAATAATTTTGGATTTGAAAGAAGATTTTGTTATTTACCAAGTTGACATGCTTTACAAATTTTATCCTTTTCAAAATTTATTTTAGGTAATTTTTTGACTAAATCAAGTTTAATTAATCTTACTAGTAAGTCCATACTTTCATGACCTAATCTATTATGCCAAATCTAACTTGATTCAGTTAATTTAGCATTCATAGCCACAAGACACTCAATATTTTTATTTTTAAGTTTATCAAGATCAATAATATAAATATTTCCATGTCTTTTTTTTATAAATTTAATGCTTTCATTTAAAGAATTAGTTACAATGCAATGAGATGATTTGAATGAAACATTAAAGCCCTTATCACAAAGTTGGCTTATGCTAAGTAAGTTATGCATTAATCCTTCAACATATAAAATATTTTTTATGCTAGTAGTGGGTGTTATCAAGATATTACCAAGATCAATGATTTTTCTTACCGTTATCTCCAAATGCCACAACACCTCCATCTTTAGCTTCTAGAGAGATAAATTATGATTTATCTTTCATCATATGCCTCGAGCATCCGCTATCAAGGTACCATCTTCTTTTAGTTCTTACAGATGCCAAGCATACCTACACAAGTAATCAAGTAAACTTAGATACCTAAGCTAACTGGGGTTCTTTGGTGTTAGTATAAATAGTTTCTTTTGAAATCCAAATTTATTTTACTTTTGATTTGCTTGAATTAAAGGTTTCGCATTCAATAAATTTATGTTCAATTTTATTATATTTATAACATGTAATCTTTCTACCATAATTTTGAGATTTTGCATATACATTCTTTAATGACTTTTGCTTTCTTGATGGATCATACCCCATACCGACTTTATCAATGGCCATCTTTTGATTTTCAATAATCTTTTACAAATTTTTAGGGCTTAGCATATATCTATCTACTATAGATTTTAATCTTATTACATCATCTTGTAAAGATACAATCTTTTCATTTGATTCATCTAGATTAGTTTGTAATTCTTTTATATTTTCTTCTATATAAGCTTTATCTTTACTTAAAGATTGATTCTCTTTCGTTAGTTCTTTATTCTTATGAGATAGCTTTTTGAAATCACAAAGTAAATCATTAAAGGCTTCATATATGATGCGTGCTAATTTATAGCTATGGCAAGTGCACCAGTCGATCAAGTAATAAAGTGAATGAGTAGAGTATCATCCCTAGAGGATTGAAAAACAAGTACTGAAAAGCTCTTTTCTATGCTTTATTTAGAAGATCGATTTATGAGAATAAAAAATTAAAAAAAATAAAAAAAATAATTAAAAATTTTTAATTAAATAGAGAGAGTGTAAATTATTAGGATTTTAAATTCAAGAGCAATGGATTACTAAGGCAATCGGTTCACCAACTCAGTCAATACAATATTCAATTTTTTTAGATTAATTTTATTTCATGTGACGGTGGAGTCTCCTAATTTATTCACTACCCTTTGGTCCAGGCATAGCAAAACTATTAATATTTATTAATTATCCTTTGGTCCAGGTGTAATTTAAATAAATATTAATGTATTAGGTTTTGTGAAACCCTCTAATTAAAATATGCTGCGTCCAAAGCGCACTAAAATTCCCGCATGCATATGAATTCTAATTTGATTTATAATACAAGGTATATAATCAAGAAGCATTAACATAGATGTACTTGGTCCGTAACATCTATGTTCATTAGATCAATTAGAAGATGGCCAGTAATCTAAAAGCATTAAGATCAGATTTATATACTCCTCATGAATAAAATTTAAAAATAAATCACACTGAATATTGCATCAAAAGAGTGGCTACATCTTAGCCTTAGTAAAATAAAATTTAGTTCATGATAACAAATTCAAAAATAGCAAATAAAATAAAAAGCATGGAGAAATTAGACTGTTTGATTGCTGAAATTGATTGTCTGCTGCTCTTGATGTGGAGAATTTGATGAAGAAGAAGAGGCTCCTTGATCGATGTCTTGATCGTCGAAGAAAAATCAAAAAAATCTTTTTTTGATTTTCTCATAAATCACTTTTTTTTATCTCTCTCCTCTCTCTTTCTCTCTCTCTTTCTCCCTCTCTCTCTTTCTGCCCGTCTCTCTCTTTGTCTCTCTCTAATTCTTTTCTTTCTCACGGCAACCCTGGGTTTTTTTATAGATGAAGAGTTTTATTTCCCCCAAAATTCATCAAAAATTAGGTTTTAGACTTCCAAAATAACTCAAATTAGGATCTGGATAATTCTGACTGTTTGGTCCAAAAACCACTCAAAAAGCTCTTAAAATAACTCAGATCAAGTCAGATTTAATATCAGCCATTGAATCATCCATTGGATCGAATCTGGGCTGTCCGATCGCATTGAAAGAAGGCTTTAGATCTATAGTTTAACGTCGGGATGAATCTCAGCCGTTGGATCTCGATCGGGAGCTGCGGATGTCGTCCATCAGTGCCTTCTTTTCGTTCGTCCGATCAAGCTTCAGTGAAAACCGCCCATTAGATCAACCAGAATTCTCAAATTGCCCTCCGTGGACCGGGTGCGAGCCCAATATTGCATGGACCACCGTGTTCTTCAACCAATCAGTGCGCTCTTTATGCTGTGAAATTCCCGAATTACCATTCAAATGGTCCACCGTGCGCCGCAAAAAATGCTGACGTCAACGTTGCATCGGCGATTTTTTTTTTTTTTTTTTTGAAATTTGATTTTGGGCTCGTTTGAAGTCCGTTTTGTCTGAAATTTTTTTCATCAGAACCAAAAAAATAAGATCTTCATATTGGTGGCCTTCTTTCCTACATAAGATTAATAAAAATATCAATTTCTAATAAAATAGATTAATTTATTTTATAATTTAATACTTTTATTAGTATATTTTTATCACTTATCACACCCCCCAACTTAGTCATTGCTAGTCCCTTAGCAATATTTTATTTAATACCATATTTCAATAAGATTATCCATCACAAAGATAAAATCTAGGATTAAAGGTCAAAAAGTTCAGAAAATACTGCTAACTAAGCATTGAGCTTCAAAAGCAAATTTTTCAGTCAATATAATTAAAAACTTTTTTAGAGTACATCAAAGATCTATAGCACTTGTGTTCGTGATGACTAACTTTAGCATTTCAGTATTAAATTAAAAGGACAAAAGTATCCTCTTTTATCATCTATTTTGGTCAATTTTTTATACATTCTCAATTTTATACTCATGAATTAAGGTAGCTTTTACACTGCCTTTTTTTTTTCTCTTTTTTATTTTTACTGTGTTGAGCATCCTGGCCTTTCCTTCATCGTTTTACGTGAATTTTCACACTTGACCTAGGTGCAGAGATCCAGTTACTAGGCTTTGGGCAATCCACATATACTCAATCTTTTGCACTTTATTTATAGGTAGGTAGCTCTTTCCTTAAATTCAAATTTCTTTGGTTAGAATGTATATTAATTACCAATTTTTAATGATAATTGAATCCTCAGTTGGCCTTATAATCAATACCTACTTTGCCTTGTTAGTGTGCATGTGCAACAAAAAGTGCTAATAATCTTTTAATGATCTAAGTAGGCTTGCTAACAGTTGACCAAATAATCTACTTCTTTAACTCTTTATATTCATTAGCAAATAATTCTATTTTTTATCACTTATCTAGTTTATCTTACTCCAGATTTTCTTCTTGACACATGATTTTTTTTTTTTTATTAATTATTATTCTACATTGTCTTAAAGGAAAAAGAAAAATAAAGGATGTAATAAAGGACAGGAAGGAATACACCTGATTTTATTCAGTCTGGTTCTTTGGAGCTTTGAAATTTTGCTTGAGTTCTCATTGATTTTTCTGCAAAATTAAAAATATACACCAGAGCAGTAAAAGAGCAACCATAAATTATAGAAAAATAAAAGAAAAATGATCAAAACTAAAAAAAAAAGAAATAACCTATCTAGTAGTTCTGATTTATAGTCTTCAGCTTGACTTTCTTTGAGTTCTAAAGTGGATCAATCCGGTGCCACTTCAATTGAAATACTTTCATGTTTGATCGAGTCTTCTTTCAATTTGACATTGCTCGCTTTTATAGTCTCAAACCTATTTTCTACAGAATTCTCATATAATGGATTGTCAATAATGTCAATTAAAAAATAAGTTTGATTATCATCAGGATGTTTAGTATCTTTAAAAATATTAAAAGTAACTTGTTCATCTTGGACTCTAAGAATTAATTTTCCTTGTTGAACATCTATTAAAGCTCCTCTAGTAGCTAAAAAGGGTCTCCCTAAAATAAGGGGTACATCATAATCTTTTTTCATATCAAGAACAATAAAATCAATAGGAAAAATAAACTTGTTTACCTTTATCAAGACATCCTCCACTATACTTCTTGGATATTTAATGGATCTATTGGCTAATTGAAGAGTAATAGTGGTAAGCTTTGGTTCTCCTAGACCCAGCTTCCCTGGGTTTTTTAACTTTTATGGTAATTTATTTTGAAGTATTGCTGAACATTCTTCATTCAAATTTATTTTCTCATGCTCCTTCAGCTTTTTCTTATTTGTTAAGATTTCTTTGAGAAACTTGGCATACTTGGGCATTTGAGTAATAGCATCTACAAAAGGAATATTAATATGTAAATTCTTTAAAATTTTAAAAAAGTTAGAAAATTCCTTATCTGGATGTTGTATTTGTCTCTCTGGGAATGGTAGTGGCGGCACGTAGGGCTTCACATTTGGATCAGCAAACCCTATACCTGGAGACCATCCATCTGCTGGTTATTTTGGTGACTGACGAATTTGAGTTGATGGTTCCTTATTTGTAGTTGGCTCTTCAGTCTCATTCTTCTGATGTGGCTCCTCCAGCTTTGTACCACTTCTTAGGGTGATAGCATTGACTTGCTCTCTTGGATTTATCTCCGTATTGCTTGGCAAGGATCCTTGAGGTCTCTCGGAGATTATCTTAGCCATTTGACCTATTTGCATCTCCAAGTTTCGAATTGCTGCTGTTTGGTCCTGCCTAAGTTTGGCTTCCAAATTTTTTATAGTTGCTTCTTGGTTTTGCATAAATTTGACCATCAGCTCTTCCATGTTGGACTTCTTTTCAGATACTTGAAATCCCGGGGGTGGCTATTGTGCTACATTTTGATTGCTCCATGAGAAATTTGGGTGCTGCCTCCACCCTTGATTGTATGTGTTGGAGTAGGGATTATTTTATTGTGGCCTGAAAAAATTACCAATATAATTAGCTGTATCAGTTATTTTAGCAAAAGGATTACCTGTCTGGCAATTGCTCGTATCATGTCCTCCTCCACACAGGTCACAAGTAATGCTCTAAACATGCATAGCTGTTCCCTTCAAGTTGTTGACTTTGGCTCTAAGGGCTGCAATTTTAGCTAGTAAGGTTGGCACGCAATCTACTCCCTGCACAGCTGCTAGTCTTTTTGGCATCATGCACTCTGTCTGCCATTGATAGCTATTTGATGCCATCTCATCGATCAGATCGAAGGCTTCTTCCTCCATTTTTTGGTTAATGGTTCCTCCTGCTGCTGCATCAATCATAGATCGATTAGTAGGAGATAAACCATTATAGAAAGTTTGTACCTGAAGCCATACGGGTAGTTGATGATGTGGACATCTCCTCAGTAGTTCCTTGAAATGCTCCCAAGCCTCATATAGTGTCTCCATGTCCATCTGCATAAAAGAAGTGATATCGTTGCGCATCTTAGCAGTCTTAGGAAGGTGGAAAGTACTTGGCTAAGAATTTTTGGGCTAGGACATCCCAAGTTGTGATAGAACCTACCGGAAGAGAATGAAGCCAATTTTTAGCTTTATCCCGTAAAGAAAAAGGAAATAACCTTAATCTAATAGCATCATCCGACATCCCATTAATTTTAAAAGTATCACAAAGTTCAAAAAAATTAGAAATATGGGCATTCGGATCATCATGCACGTGTCCACTGAATTGGATAGTTGATTGAATTATCTGCATCATCGCCGGCTTTATTTCGAAATTGTTTGCTCGTACAGGCGGTCTCCTGATGCTCGAAGCTGCATCGGCTACAGATGGTGTGATGTAATCATTTAATGGACGATGTACTGGTCGAATAGCTTCATGCTGTCCTTCAGTCATCATATCCACTCCTAGATTGATGTCGTTAGGATCTTCAGCTGCCATGTTTCTCTCTTGTTGTAGTCTTCTAATAGTCCTTTCAATTTCTGGATCTAGAGGTAGTAAGTTACTATGTCCAGTACGTGTCATGCACTAAATTTTTTTTTTTTAAATAATAAAAATTAAAAATAAATTTCTAAAGTAAAGCTAGGATCAAAATTTTAATATTATTTTAGACACAATCCTCGACAACGGTGCCAAAAACTTGATGCATGCTAATTTATAGCTATGGCAAGTGCACCAGTCGATCAAGTAATAAAGTGAATGAGTAGAGTATCGTCCCTAGAGGATTGGAAAACAAGTACTGAAAAGCTCTTTTCTATGCTTTATTTAGAAGATCGATTTATGAGAATAAGAAATTAAAGAAAATAAAAAAAAATAATTAAAAGTTTTTAATTAAATAGAGAGAGTGTAAATTATTAGGATTTTAAATTCAAGAGCAATGGATTACTAAGGCAATCGGTTCACCAACTCAGTCAATACAATATTCAGATTTTTTTTAGATTAATTTTATTTCATGTGACGGTGGAGTCTCCTAATTTATTCACTACCCTTTGGTCCAGGCATAGCAAAACTATTAATATTTATTAATTATCCTTTTGGTCCAGGTGTAATTTAAATAAATATTAATGCATTAGGTTTTGTGAAACCCTCTAATTAAAATACGCTGCATCCAAAGCGCACTAAAATTCCCACATGCATATGAATTCTAATTTGATTCATAATACAAGGTATATAATCAAGAAGCATTAACATAGATGTACTTGGTCCGTAACATCTATGTTCATCAGATCAATTAGAAGATGGTCAGTAATCTAAAAGCATTAAGATCAGATTTATATACTCCTCATGAATAAAATTTAAAAATAAATCACACTGAATATTGCATCAAAAGAGTGGCTACACTTTAGCCTTAGTAAAATAAAATTTAGTTCATGATAACAAATTCAAAAATAGCAAATAAAATAAAAAGCATAAAGAAATTAGACTGTTTGATTGCTGAAATAGATTGTCTGCTGCTCTTGATATGGAGAATTTGACGAAGAAGAAGAGGCTCCTTGGTCGATGTCTTGATCATCGAAGAAAAATCAAAAAAATCTTTTTTGATTTTCTCATAAATCACTTTTTTTTTATCTCTCTCCTCTCTCTTTCTCTCTCTCTTTCTCCCCATCTCTCTCTTTGTCTCTCTCTAATTTTTTCTTTCTCACGGCAACCCTGGGTTTTTTTATAGATGAAGAGTTTTATTTCCCCCAAAATCCATCAAAAATTATGTTTTAGACTCCCAAAATAACTCAAATTAGGATCTGGGTAATTCTGGTCGTCAGATGTTGACCAAACGGTCTCAAAAAGCCCTTAAAATAACCCAGATCAAGTCGGATTTAATATCAGCCGTTGGATCATCCATTGGATCGAATCTGAGCCATCCGATCGTAATGAAAGAAGGCTTCAGATCTATAGTTTAACATCGGGATGAATCTCAGCCATTGGATCTCGATCGGGAGCTGCGGATGCCATCCATCAGCACCTTTTTTTCGCCCGTCCGATCAAGCTTCAGTGAAAACCGCCCGTTGGATCAGCCAGAATTCCCAAATTGCCCTCCGTGGACTGTGCGCGAGCCCGGTGTTGTGTGGACCGCCGCGTTCTTCAACCAATCAGCGTGCTCTTTATGTTGTAAAATTCCCAAATTACCCTTCAGATGGTCCACCATGCACCGCGAAAAATGCTGACGTCATCCTGACGTCAGCGTTGCATCGGCATTTTTATTTTTATTTTTTTTTTTGAAATTTGATTCTTGGCTTGTTTGAAGTCCGTTTTGCCTGAAATTTTTTTCATAAGAATCAGAAAAATAAGATCTTCACATTGGTGGCCTTCTTTCCTACATAAGATTAATAAAAGTATCAATTTTTAATAAAATAGATTAATTTATTTTATAATTTAATAATTTTATTAGTATATTTTTACCACTTATCAATATAATTTGTCAAATATAAATTCAAAAATTGAATCATCTTGGTTTACCTCATCCTCCAATGCCATAAGATAAAGATTTGCTTTTTCTTCTCCTTAATATTCTTCTTCACTTGAAGATGAGTCTTCATCATTACTCCATGTTGCTTTTAACACTTTCTTCCTTGATTTTTTTGAGCTCTTCTTTAACAATGGATAGTCCATTAAAAAATGTTCGGGCTTCTTATACTCATAACAAATGATTTAATCCTTTTCTTTTTCTCTTTCTCTTTCTTTGCTACCTTCATCCTTACTGAAATTTCTTCTCCTTGGTTCAAACTTCTTTCTTCTTTTTATGAATTTCTTGAACCTTCTAGTAATTAGTGCCATTTTTTCATCATCCTCTGAGTCTTCTTCAGAGTTACTTTCTTCTTCATACATGGAAATAGCTTTAAGTGCTATACTCTTTTTTTTCTTTACTTTCTCTTCTTTTCCTTGGATCATGTTCAGCTCATGGGTCATGAGTGACTCAATTAACTCCTTCAATGCAAGAGTGTTTAAATCATTTATCTCTTAAATGGCAGTCACCTTTGGCTCCCAATTCTTTGGCAAAGATCTAAGAATTTTGTGCACAACATCGCTGTTAGATAATCTCTTCCAAGACTTTTCAAACCATTTAGAATATCAGTGAATCTAGTGAACATTTCAGTGATGGTTTCATGTGGTTCCATTTTAAATAACTCATACTTATGTATCAACATATTTATCTTTAATTTCTTGACTTGACTAGTACCCTCATATGTAACTTCAAGTCTATTCCAAATTTCTTTAGTGGATGAACATGTTGATATTCTATTGAACTTATTAGCATCCAAAGCACAATATAAAACATTCATAGCTTTGGCATTAAGTTAAGCTTTCTTTTTATCGTGTTCATTCCAATCCTTTTTAGGTTTTGGGTTAGACACTCCATCAACTAAAATTATTGGTGTGTGAGATCCTAACATTATGACATTTCATATTTCATAATCTTGTGCTTGGATGAATATTTTTCTTCTTGCCTTCCAATATGTATAGTTAGTTTTATTAAATAGCGGGGGTCTATTGGTTGATTGCCCTTCAACCAATAAAGTTTCAATTAGGGTTGCCATTTAATCTTTAGCTCTTTGATAGTTTGATCAATAACTAATATTAGAGCACCTGCTATGATATCGCTTGTTGTCCAAGTAAGGTTTCCCAAGAGGAGGGATGAATTGGATATTTAAAATTTAAGCTTAAGATATAAGCAAATTAAACTAGTTATATACTTAAATAAAATAAGCAATATAATGTGCAATGAATGAAAGTAATAGAATAATAACACACAATCACAAATATAATAATTTTATAATAGTTCGACATCAAACTTAGCACCTACGTTCACTCCCTAAGTAAACCACTTAGGAATTTAACTATAATCACAAGGCTTGATTATAGTTTGATTAGTTTACTTGGATTTACAATCCAATCTAATTGATTTTGACCTTGGCTCACCAACCATAACCATACAAAGATTATTTTCCTGGACTAACAATCAACCTCAATTAGTTTTAACTTTGGCTCACCAATCAAATGAAGGAAAAATCCTATTTTTTGGATCAGATTCATTCAGATCTGATTGGATGAAGAAAGATGTTTTAAAAATTTTTCTCTTGAATCTAGATCAGATCTAAGACTTTTCAGAACTGATATTATTGATCTAATAAAATAAAATAAAATAAAAATAAAAAATAAATTAAATTTAAGTTAATTTTATCTTACAATAGATAATCAGATTATCCTATGATGATCCTGATGTCTCCCTGAGGTTCTGGATCTAGCCACGTAAGTGCCTAGCCTCTACCAGTATCCACTCAAATAGGATCTGGAGATCTTCTCCTTCCTTATCACTTTTTCAAATATCAAATCTTGATCTGATTTGAAAGATCTTCAAAACTTCTTTTGAAGATCGGATGTTGTCTCTTACAGTAGTGCTGCCTTCTTTCTTTCTCATCACCATTCTCTTGCTTGGATTGCACCAAATTGAAGCCCAAAGATTCTTGAGCATGGATAGGAGAGAGAGGACCTGAAGATGGCATGAAGGAAAGAGAGGAGCAACCTTGTGGCATGGGCAATGGGCTAGAAAGCTAGATCCTAGGCATAGATAGGGTTTATATAGATCCTGCTACGCTATGCAGTGCCACATCATCCCGACCAATCATAGCCTTTTGTGCAATCAGATCTAAATCTGATTGGTGGGATGACATTATCTGATCCAATCAGATGAGAGCCCCTCTAAATCATCCCTAGATGGTGCCAAGATTGATCAAAGATAAGTCTTTGGCACCACCTAGGTAGAGTCCCTAAAGTAACCTGGAGTCCCATCTGTATGGGACTCCAGGCGTCATTACCTTGGGTGCATGCCTCCCTAGGCATGCGCCCCCTCCCTTTCTATTTTCTAGCAGGGGGATAAAGTCCCATCTTCTCTCCTATGGGTGCATGATGCATGGGCAGATGTCTAAGTATCAAAGGTCAACGTTTGACCAAAGTTAAAAAATAAGATTTAGTAGGTGATGAAAATTGGCAGGTGTTGTCTCAAATTCATCTCATAAATTAAGACAATCCTTTTCTGACCTGGACAAGCTTCAATTAGACCAACTAAAGGTACCTGAGTGAGCCCAAATATATTTGGCTCAGTCGAGATAACTTTTAATGATAATTAAAGGAGAATATTAGGCTTAATCGTGAGCTAGCACGATTTTTTTTAACCTAATTGAATCTAATTCAAATCAATTAAACTAGGTTAGTGCAATTGATGATATCCAGATCGAAACCCTTGTTTGTATGATCCAGTTAGGTTCAGTTAAGTATGGTAATGAGATATGTCATGATCTCCATCATCGACATCATCGAAAATACCTTTCGATGGATCAGAATTCTTCTGATTCAGATACAGCTAGTAATGATCGATCATCTAAATCATTCTAATTGCTCTCCAAAATCCACCAGTGACACCTAGCAGTATATGGTGGCAACCCATCAGAGCTGAAAATGCGAATCCTCTTGGTGCAGCTACCTGTGTGATTAAGTTCTTCTATCTTGAGCCCCGATCAGATTAGGGTTAAGGTGAACTCGTCAAACCCAAATAGTCTCTGTCATATGATGTAATCATTCGATTCGAGTCCAATGTGAAAACCTTAAATAGAAACTCTTTCTATTATTTCACTCTGCCATGGCCATGGGCTTCATGGACTTGATTCTCATGATCATCATAGGGCTACTCCTCTACCACCGAGGTAGATAGATTCCCATCTTGATGCAATCCAGTTCCTACAATGAACATGCTATAGCCAACATACACCTCAGGGTTCCATATGGCTAGGAGATCCGAGTAATGGTGTAGTCAAACTATAACACCCTCAAGGTGAACTGCCGATGCATCTCAGGTCAAAGAACCAGACACACTACTGCAGCATCGAGTCAGTCATTGACGAGAAGGTAGACTTCCTAATGACTACTCGAGGTGGTCACGCTCAGTGCCCTCGTTCTCTAACGAGTACCTATACTCTCGCTCCGGTGTCTCCACACCGTAGACTCAAGACTCATCTACTAAAGAGAAGCGATTGTACACCAACCTTTCCGGATCAATCACCATCCTCGTGATGATCCTATGGTCGGGAGCATGTTTATGAGTTAATAATGATTATTCATGTCTTAAATTTTCAACTCTTGAAAATATGAATTATCATTACCATTAACTCAAAGGATGTATCACAGACACTAAATACACATATGTGATAGAAAATAACCCATTTTATTATTTATAGTCAAAATTATAATTTTGCCCCTAGAAGTGTATTACAAGTGTCAGCCAATTCTGGCTTCTAGGGCACATATATCTAACAATCTCCCACTTGTCCTAAAGCCAATTGGCTACAAGTCTAAGTCCCATCTTCTCAAGGTGGGCTTCGATCTTCTGCTGGCCCAACGGCTTTGTAAGTGGGTCTGCCACATTATCTGTGGAGTTGACTCTCTTGACCTCGAACGTAACCTTTCTCGAAGGTAATCGCGGATGAGATGGTATCGCCGCTCAATGTGCTTGGATTTCTGGTGAGACCTCGGCTCCTTAGCAAGGGCTATGGCGCCATTGTTGTCGCAGTAAGAGGAATGGCATCTGATGGCATTACTCCAATTTCTGCATGCAAACTTCTTGTACCAGAATGCTTCCTTCGCAGCCTCTGATGCAGCGATATATTCTGCTTCCATGGTGGAATCTGCTATCACAGTTTGCTTGGAACTCTTCCAGCTGACAGCACCACCATTGCACACAAACAGACTTCCAGATGTCGACTTTCGATCATCTATATCGGACATGAAGTCCGAGTCTGTGTATCCCTGGAACTTGGAGTTCTCCGTTACCAAAGACCAACATCATATCCTTAGTTCTTCTCAAGTACTTAAGGATACATTTCACAGAAGTCCAGTGTTCTTCACCTGGATTTGACTGATATCTGCTTGTGACACTCACAGCATGGGCTATATCAGGTCGTGTACATAGCATGGCATACATGAGGCTCCCTATTGCAGAAGCATAAGGGATCTTGCTCATGCGTTCTATTTCCTCAGGTGTGCTAGGGCACATCTTCTTGGAAAGATGAATACCATGTCTGAAGGGTATTAATCCCCTCTTAGAGTTTTCCATACTAAACCTCTTTAGTACTTCCTCTATGTACATCTTCTGTGAAAGTCCTAGCATCCTATTCGGTCTATCCCTATAGACCTTAATTCCTAGAATAAAGGATGCTTCACCTAGGTCTTTCATGGAGAATTCCTTGGACAACCACATCTTGACTGATGTCAACATGGGAATATCATTCCCAATAAGGAGGATGTCATCCACGTACAATACGAGGAAGACAACAGCGCTCCCACTGACCTTTTTGAAAACACATGGTTCCTCTTCATTTTTGATGAAACCAAACTTTTTGATCACATCATTGAAACGAGTGTTCCAGCTCCGAGATGCTTGCTTAAGTCCATATATGGACCTTTGCAGCTTGCAAACCTTGTGATCAGTATCACTGGATGTGAAACCTAGCGGCTGTTCCATATAGATATCTTCCTCAAGATATCCATTTAGGAATGCCGTTTTCACGTCCATTTGCCATATTTCATAATCGAAATAGGCTGCAACAGCAAGCAATGTGCGGATGGATTTTAGCATAGCTACTGGGGAAAAGGTATCCTGATAGTCAATGCCTTCGCGTTGACTATAACCTTTTGCCACTAGTCTAGCCTTGAATGTCTCCACATTCCCATCTGCACCAATCTTTCTCTTGAAGATCCATTTACACCCAATAGGTACTATACCTTCTGGTGGATCTACCAAGGTCCAGACTTGGTTTGAGTGCATCGAGTCAATTTCTGACTTCATTGCCTCTAAGCCATTTCTCGGAGTCGATATCTGATATCGCCTCGTTGTAGGTTTTGGGATCATCACCATGAGCACCATTACCTATGAGGAACATTTCCTCTACATCCTCTGAAATAATACCTAAGTATCTTTCAGGGGGACGGGAAAACTCTTTCCGATCTACGAGGTGGAGGAGGTAGTGTTCTTATTGGCTCAACCTGATTTGGTTCCACTTGGTCCTTAGCTCGTTCTGCTTGTGAGACTTTCTCATCAAGCTTAATCTGCTTTCCAATGCCGCTATCTTGAATAAACTATTTTTCAAGAAATATGGCATGTCGACTCACAATCACATTGTGGTCTTCTGGAATGTAGAAATAGTATCCTAATGACTCTTTAGGATATCCTATGAATCGAGCTCTAAAGGACCTAAACTCTAACTTGTCCGCTTGTTGTCTTTTGACATGAGCCGGACAACCCCAAATTCTGAGATGACTCAGACTTGGTTTCTTACCGTGCCATATCTCATACGGTGTGGTAGGAACGGTTTTAGAGGGAACCCTATTCAGTAAATAGATTGAAGTTAATAATGAATGTCCCCAAAGAAAATCAGGGAGGTCTGTGAAGCTCATCATGGATCGAACCATATCCAATAGAGTCCGATTTCTCCGTTCTGAAACCCCGTTGAGTTGAGGTGTTCCTGGTGGAGTCCATTGAGAGACTATGCCATTTTCCTTAAGATAGTCTAGGAATTCCCGGCTAAGGTATTCACCTCCTCGATCTGATCGAAGAACCTTAATGGGTTTTCCAGTTTGTTTTTCTACTTCATGTCTGAATTCTTTGAACTTTTCAAAAGCTTCAGACTTGTGTCTCATAAGATACACATACCCATACCTAGACAGATCATCGGTAAAGGTAATGAAGTAGACAAAATTGCCTCTAGCCGGCACATCAAATGGGCCGCACACATCAGTATGTACTAGGGCAAGGAGATCTGTGGCCCTCTCCCAATGTCCAACAAAAGGGAGTTTAGTCATTTTGCCTTGAAGACAAGATTCACAAGTTGGATATGACTCAAAAGTCAATGGACTCAATAGCCCATTTTTCTCCAATTTGTTAATCCTATCTTCTGCTATATGACCTAATCTCAGGTGCCATAGATATCTGTCGTTTGGACTATCCCTAGGTCGTTTGGCATTCACGTTTTGCTCGATAGTTAAAAATAGGTACATCAATATGTAACTGATAAAGACCATTAATAAGGAAACCATTTGCAATTTTATTTCTTTCATAAAGAATGTTACAATGGTCCTTAAAGAAGGTGATCACATAACCTTCTTGTGCTAAGCATGAAACAGAAATCAAATTCCTGCTAGCTGCAGGCACATAATAACAGTCTTTTAAAACTAAGTCTAAACCAGATGGTAATCGAAGAGGGTATGTTCCCACGGCTACTGCAGCAACTCTTGCTCCATTACCGATGCGTAGGATCATGTCTCCATCCCTCAGCCTCCTGCTATCCTCAAGACCCTGCATAGAAGTGCACAGATGAGCACTAGAACCAGAGTCAAGCACCCAACTGGATGCAGAAGAAACCGTAAGGTTAGACTCAATAACGAGCATACCTCCAGAAGGACCTTCCTTCTTGTTCTTCAGGGTGGCCAGGTAAGTAGGGCAGTTCCGCTTCCAATGGCCGTCGCTGTTGCAATGGAAACACTTTCCTTTGCCATCGACCTTCTTCTTCGGTTCTGCCTTCTTCTTCTTTGATCCTTCCACCTTTTGCTTTTTCACAGACTTCTTTTTCTTTCCATTCTGCTTTTTCAAGACTTTCTTTTGAAGACTTTAGAACTTTTGGAAGAAGTCCGTTCCATAGCAAGAACTGAGCCTTTAGAACCTTTCATAGAAAGCTCAGCGGTAACCAGCATATTCATCAACTCGGCCAAGGAATTTTGAAGTTTATGCATGTGGTAATTCATGATGAATTGCCCATATGCATCAGTCAAGGATTGCAGAATAATATCGTTCTGCAGATCCAAGTCCAACTTCACACCGAGCTTCTCAAGCTCTTCCATGTCCTTGATCATTGTCAGACAGTGATCTTGGACTGACTGCCCATCACGCATCTTAGCCTTAAAAAGTCATTTTGTGACTTGATATTTGGCTGCGCGACTCTGTTCACCAAACATCTCCTGCAGGTGAGCCAACATTTGGCGAGCAGTCCCGATATCTTCATGTTGGCGCTGGAGCTCATCAGACATCGAGCCCAACATGTAGTATCTGGCCTTATTATCTTCGTCAATCCATTTTTCCAGAGACGCTCTCTGTTCAGTGGATGGACGAGCTGGTAAGGTGGGAGGGTCCTGGTCCAAAACATGTGTTAACTTCTCTGAAACCCAAAATAATTTTGTAGTTCCTGAGCCAATCTTTATAATTGGGTCCAGTCAGTCTATGTGTGTCTAGGATACGTGCCAATGGGTTGGACGCAGACATTTTCCTGTAGAGAGTCAAAGATTCTAGTTAGATACTGTAATTTTGACTTGACCAATTTGTTTAGGGATTTTATTTTTAAACAAATTAGCTCCCACTATTTTCTCGGATCCCTACACTCCCTCTGTAGAGATGCGAAAATCTCCACGATTGATGATTTCTAGTGGGTGGTGCGGTCTCACCAACTGACTCATCACCTCACCTAACAGTTATTGGTGATGGGTTAGCCAATGAGTGAACAACTCTTGTTCAATGATTCTCTAATCATGGTGCACCCAAACTTGGTCTCTAATTCATGAATCTCACCGTATCCGAAATATTGATCCACTCCTTAGTTAAGTCAGACCCACCATTTGCATAGACTGGGTTCCTAATTGGGTCTCTCACCGTATCCGAAATATTGAGCCCAACTCATCCTCCAGCCCATAGCATCCAATGCCTAATAGACATGGTTGCATCTTCCCGGTGCAACTGAGCCACTGTATCCAGCCGAGAACAATCAACCCCGGGAAGGGCCCGCACATCTACAATGGTGGAAGACCTCAGACTTAATCTTTTCTTAGGGAGAATTGATTCAGGTCTCATTAAACTAGACTTGGCTTAGTCATAACAATTATGACTAACCTAGTGGCATGGGTTAGCTCGGATTATTGACCACCTCAGATCAGAACTGTGTCAACAGATATGGCCAGGTAAGTGAGACCGGTGGAAGGAATATGCCATTAACTCGCACAAGAACGCATTCAGGTCGAGTAGCTTCCAATTAAAAACCAGTCGGTCGTCTGTGCCAAACTTACCTTAGACACCAAATTGTTGAGTCAGAACCAATTGGGTTAGCCTACAATCCAGACTCTAACCTCTGAGCCTAATTAGGTCTTGCTTGATCGTGACTCGATCTTGACCCAGACTTAATCCTATTAGGCTGGTCAATTTAAGCATTGTTGATCCCATCTAACCAACTCTTGATTCGGTTTGATCAACCGCTTAGACCTAATTGAGCTACCCAAGCCCGAACCCAGTATTATGAATATGTCTTAGATCTGAAATTCTCAAATTTAGACCTAATTAATATTCCATAAACTTAATTCTTATTTATAATCTTAATTTTTAATTAAGTTGGGTTCATAAACAAAATATGCACAATAAATCCTAGGGTTTCAGGATCTAGGGTTTTGCAGAAAGTAAGTTTTGGGTTTCTGATTAAGGACGAACACGCAGCACCCCTACACATCATAAGAACACCCCATCGAATGGGAAGAGAGGGCCTTTAAACCCTTCTTCATTCTTATGACCGGACGGCCAAGAGGAACGCCTTAATCAGGAACATTCAATGTAAATCTACAAAACAGTTAGATCTATATCATATATCTCATATACAAATTTAGATCTAATCATGGCATATTTTGCATACATCTCATGTATCATAATCATGCATATTTTCAGATCTAAATTATCTCATAATAATCTAAAAAATTAGATTTAAATTGATCTAATCAAAATAAATTCTAATCTAGACAATTATGTAGAACTATTCTACAACTAGTCTAGACATGCATCAATCATATCTCATATGATATTTAAAAAATTAAATAATTTTTATTTGCTATTTTTCAGATGTTATTATAACACTTATAATATCAAAAAATAGTAAATAAGAAGATCTAAAATATGATTTAATCAGATTAAATCAAAGACATGCAAGAACTATTCTATAGAACTATTCTATTCTAGAACTAGTCATGCATATCTTCATGTTCTTAGATCCAAATCATTTAATTTTAATTTTTTTGATTTCAGATCTGATCACATCTCATGTGACATCTGAAATCACTTTATTTTCTAATTAAAATAAAATTAAAATCAGATCTAAACAATTTAGAACCATGGCTCTGATACCAGTTGAAGGGAAATCCTGATTTCCCGGTCCAGGTTCGTTCAGATCTGATCAGATCAAGAGATATATTTCAAAAATTTTCTCTTGATCTCAATCAGATCTTGATATATTTTAGATCTAATTCTTATTATTTTAATAAATAAAATAAAATAAGATAAATTAAATCAAATTTAATTTACCTGATTTGGGTAATCCTATTACCCTGTAGATGATCCTGATTGCAGCGGAAGGTTCTGGATCTAGCCACGCAAGCGCCTGGCCTCTACCGGTATCCACTCAGGTTGGATCTGGAGATCCTCTTCTTCTCTATCACACCTCCAAAAATCAGATCTGGATCTGATCTGGAGGATCTTCAAAACTCTTTTGAAGATCTGCAGTCGTCCTTTTGCAGCAGCGCAGCCTTCTTGCTTTTGATCGCCTTTCTCTTGATCTGGAATCGCACCAACCAAGTCCAAAACACTTTTGGACGTGGAGAGCAAGAGGGAGAAGAGACTATGGCATGGAGGAAGGAGGGGAGAGGCAGCCTTGGGGCATGGGAATTCTAGAATTGCTTAGATCCTAGGGCACGCAGGGTCTTATTTATAGACCTCTAAGCTGATCCAACTCCTCTTCCTCCCAACCAATCACAACCCTTTGTGAAATCAGATCTAAATCTGATTGGTTGGAATAGAGACCCCTGGATTCCTCCTTAGAGGAGCCTAAGACCAGTCAAACTGGATTCTTAGATAGAACTCTAAGATTGGAATCCAAAAAGGGAGGTGGAGTCCTTGTCCAACAAGGACTCCTAGGCGCCTCCATACTTGGGCTCACGCCACCCTTGGCGTGCGTGCCCTCCTTCTCCTTGCCAGGTTCTGGCAGGGGGACAAGGCCCCCACCAGCTCTCCAATAGGTGCATGACATGTGGTCAAAAGTCAAAGTGTCAAAAGGTCAACGTTTGACCAAAGTCAAAGGTAGACTTTTGACCAAAGTCAAAGAACAAGAAATGGCAGGTGACCAAAAATGGCAGGTAATGTCTCATTAAAATAAGACAACCTTTTCTGACTTGGACAACCTCCAGTCAGACCATATGAAGGCCTCTGATTGAGCACAAACTCCTTTGGCTCAGTCAGGACAACTTATTTATGATAGTAAAAGAAGAACGTTAGGTTCAATCGAGTGCTAGCACGATTTCCTTGAACCTAATTGAATCTCATTCATTCAGATCAATTGAACTAGATCAGTTCAATTGATGATCACCAGATTCAAACCCTTGTTTGTGTGACCCAGTTAGGTTCAGTTCTGTATGGTAATGGGATATGTCATGATCTCTATCATCGACATCATCGAAACTCCTTTCGATGGATCAGAACTCTTCTGATTCGAACAGCTAGAATGATCGATCATCTAAATCATTCTAATTGCTCCCAAAATCCACCAGTGACACCTAGCAGTATATGGTGGCAACCCATCAGAGCTGAATGCGAACCTCTTGGTGCAGCTACCTGTGTGATTAAGTTCTTCTATCTTGAGCCCCGATCAGATTAGGGTTAAGGTGAACTCGTCAAACCCTAGTCTCTGTCATATGATGTAATCATTCGATTCGAGTCCAATGTGAAAATCTAAATAGAAACTCTTTCTATTATTTCACTCTGCCATGGCCATGGGCTTCTGGACTTGATTCTCATGATCATCATAGGGCTACTCCTCTACCACCGAGGTAGATAGATTCCCATCTTGATGCAATCCAGTTCCTACAATGAACATGCTATAGCCAACATACACCTCAGGGTTTCCATATGGCTAGGAGACCGAGTAATGGTGTAGTCAAACTATAACACCCTCAAGGTGAACTGCCGATGCATCTCAGGTCAAAGAACCAGACACACTACTGCAGCATCGAGTCAGTCATTGACGAGAAGGTAGACTTCCTAATGACTACTCGAGGTGGTCACGCTCAGTGCCCTCGTTCTCTAACGAGTACCTGTACTCTCGCTCCGGTGTCTCCACACCGTAGACTCAAGACTCATCTACTAAAGAGAAGCGATTGTACACCAACCTTCCGGATCAATCACCATCCTCGTGATGATCCTATGGTCGGGAGCATGTTTATGAGTTAATAATGATTATTCATGTCTTAAATTTTCAAACTCTTGAAAATATGAATTATCATTACCATTAACTCAATGAATGTATCATAGACACTAAATACACATTATGATAGAAAATAATTTATTTTATTATTTATAGTTAAAATTATAATTTTGCTCTTAGAAGTGTATAACAATTGTCAACCAATTCTGATTTTTGGGGTACACATATCTAACATCAAACCATACAATGTCCAACTCTAGGCTTGGACTAACCCAAGTTTCTCATCCTAAGAAACTTGAAGTAAAAAGAGAAATACAATAAACAAAAACAAAAACAAACTCTTTGAAGCTTAAGAGAAGAAATTTTCGAAGCTTGACTTGTTGGCTTAATTTTTTCTCTTTGAATACTTAAGGAAGGTAGTAGATGATCTTTGATAGCATTGGCCTAACTTTTCTCGAAGTGAGAATGTTGGAAGGACAATGGTATGTCTAAAGATCACTCCTTCCTTTTCACTATATTGCTCACACAGTTGAATATACTAAAAATCTACTTGGAAGGTCTCTTTGCAAGTTCAAAAGTTATTTTTCTTATCCCAAATATTCTCTTAAGTATTCCTGAGATTTTCTATCATTACAAGTTAGCTAGAAGGGCTTCTAAAAGTGATCTAGCCATTGGAAGATCGAAAATAGCTATTAGGAGGCATGTGGAGTGAAAAAGCTGCGAAACTAAAAATTAGCCATTACAAGCACTAGGCCAGCTCAGTTTCTAACTGGATCAGCTCAGTCCAAACTAGGTTGGCTCAATTTTTAGCTGGATCAATTTAGTCTCAATGATCTCGAAGCACCTATTTCTATCTTTTGCTATCTTCTGAGACTGGGATGGCTATCTTTCTGACTGGGTCAGCCTAGTTGCCATTAGGTTAGCTTAATTAAAAATTAGGTTGGCTTAATCCCTTGGGTCATGAAAAGTCTTGCTTTCTTTTCTTTCTATCTTTTGCTTCCACTAAGACTAGGTCGGCTCAGTCTCAACCTAGATCGGCCTAGTTTGCATGCCATGCGTGCCAAATACTATTTGTGATCCTTTCTTTTCTAAATTATTTTATAGGTTAGACTTGCCTTTTTGCCTTGATTTATCCTTCATTAAAATCTCTTAAAAGATGTATCTACTCTAAAGTATTTTCTCTAAAGTCTTGAGTGAAATGAATCTTCATTTAGATAAATGAAAATACTTGGAGTTTGTAAGCTCTTGAATTTTACAACTACACATCCCCACAAACAATGTTAGTATATTAACAATCTATACTTAAATACTTTTATTATCATCAAAATCAATCTAGGGTAAACATTTGCTCATCTTTGAGTAAAGCAGATTAATTAGCAATATATACCGACTTAGCCTTGAATTAAAGGTTAGGTTAGGCACTCCTAAAGGCAGCTGATATCCAGTTAGATCATTAAAAAGGTACATCATCGGATTATTAATTCAATCCAATTAGTGGTTGAGTGTTAGCCATAAAAATTTTTTAGAGATCTTCTTTTCACCAACTCTTTACTTTACCCTCTAAATCTTCTAACTTGATGTGAGAAGGATTTATGGTCTTTTTACAATCTAGTCCCCTTATTATCCTTTTTTTTTTTCTTTTCTTTTTTTCTTCTTTTTTTAATCAATTTCTTGCATTCCCACCTTTTGACGTGAATCACAATGCTTACTTTGGCAAAGAAGTTCGATTACTCAGTGAGATAATGCTAAACCTCTTTTTAATTCATATTATCCATCTTTTTACATGAACTACAATGCTTACTTAGGTGAAGGAGCCCGATTACTCAATAAAAAATTAATATATATTTTTTTAAAATAGATTTTAAGAAAAACTTTTGCATATTTTGATCTTTTCATCCAACTCTCATAAAATAGATTCTTTATTAAGATCAGTAAGAAGAGGATTATAGAATTACTCTTAAAATTTGAACTAGTCTAAACCTTTCCATTCATTGAATTTTTTTAATAATTTACTCTTCAGTATCTTTAAAATTATCTAGATTATTAATCATTCATTGATTTGGGTGTCTAATTAACTTTTAATCAAAATAAAATTTGGATATATAAAGCTAATTATTTCAAATCATACTTGAGGACTCACAAATTTTAAAGTTAGGTATTCTTCCTCCAACTTAATTTTCATTATCCTTAATAGAAGAAGAGAAAAATAAAAATATTTATCAAGGAGGGGTACCACTTGATTTGTTATTGGTAGGTTCTTCATTATGCTCCATCAGGTTTATATAGGATGTTTTGATGATATGCTCCTCCCAACTTAGGCTAATCATCTTTATTAGTTTCTTACAAAAATAGAAACTAAAAATTTGAAAGAAAAGAAAAAAGATGATGGGTTGCCTCCCGACAAGCGCTAAGTTTAAGATCTTCAGCTAGACCACTAATCTTGTCTATCTTGTGTCAAAATTGGATTGACAAATTTTAATGATTTTAGATTACCAATCTTAGGAAGATGGCTTGCGATCCCATTATTTATAATTTCAATATTTTCTTTCCAATTTTTAGAAAGTAATTCACGATCCCATTCTTAATCAACTTTATATCCCTAATTTTAAGAAGATGATTTATGATCCTATTCTCAGCCCCTTATTTATTGAGAATTTTTTCAATTTATTCTTCTAATATGCTTATAAATTAATTTTTTGGATTAAGAACTGCATTTGATGCAATAGGTACCAGAAGGGTCTCACTTGGTTCTAAACATGCATACTCTGGTGAATTTAGTTCTGGGGGAGGTGGTATTTCTAGAGAGAGCTATTAGAGTAGGTATTGATTCATATTTCTTAGCCCATAGAAAAGTAGTGCTAAAATTGAATGGATCTAATAATATGTTTTCATTTTCAGTATATCCATCAACATTAAAATTATCCACTCCAAAAGGATCCAAACATGAATGCACTGAGTCTTGAGAAATAATTCTAAGGATAGCTTCCTTAATTACATGTCTAGGTTCATTCACCTCAAAATAATTTTTAATTTGTATACTGGGTTGTTCTATAAGGGATTCATGAACATTGGAGCTCTCAGTCATATATTGCTCCCTTGAGTCACTTATGGGCTAACTAGATAATTCTTCCTATTTTTAACTATTAAATGTAGTAGTTAGCTGACTAACTTAGATTTCTAGCTTAGATATAGATTGAGTTTATATTTTTAACATGTGTAAAATATTTTTTTTTAAATGTTGAACTATAGGCACTTGAAGAGGATTGTGGAATATATTGGTATGCTGTATAAGTTTTCTCTGGATAACTAGATTCATAATAAGTTGCTGGTTGTGATGTCTCATAAAAATTTGAATAAATTTTCCAACCCAGATTATAGGTGTTGGAGTAAGAATTGTAATAATTGGTAGTCTAGGTTTGGGTTGGATAAGTCTATTCATACATAAATTTTCAAGATCGATATGCAGTTGGACGTTTACTAACTAGGTGGTTGGGACTTGAACATATGTCACACACATGCAAAGGTGAGGTAGGAGAGCATCTCATATTCAATAAATGATCAAGTTTTTGGGACAATTCGTCTATCTTATTGGAGATATTTATGGAGTTTCTAACCTCATAACTTCCACCACTATTAGGTTCATAAATGGGTATATAGGAATCAGAGGTATAAGAACAAGGAATGAAGTACTTACTTAATTGGCGAAAGGGTGCAGCCATAATTCTAGATTTATTAGCTCTTAAGGGTTTGTTCAATTTTAGGATCTAGGGATTGAATTTTGGATCACGATGAATAATGCCCAAGTAAATATCTTATAATTATACCTTAGAGCAAACATAGATTTAAGTTTTTATAGATTTTTTTTAAGGGAGTAAAGGATGAAAGAAATTCTAAAGATGAGAGCCTAGAGAGTCCAAAATCTAAGAAGTAGATTAGAGGTGTTTAATTAGATTTTAATGTTTCTTAGCAATCAAGTTATATAGTCAATCATAGCTAAGGGTTACCCTATATCTAGACAGCTCCTAATTGCCAAGGTTACCTTCAAGCCTTCCAAGTATAGAATCAGCTAATCAATTGGCCAGGTAAGTGTAAGATTGATGGGAGTCCTTTTGTTGCTTTTCTTAGATACCAATTATCTTGGTCAGGTAAGCTAACAAAACTAATTAAGTAACCACTTTTCTTCAGAATGTGATCCCTGAACCACTTGCCTTCGTCACCAGTCAAACTAACAAACCCTAACCCGATCTAACTTTTAGAATTTCTTATCCTAATGAGCTCGAATATCTTTAAGGGCCAAAATCTAATTGATTTTAAGAATTAGGATTTGGGTTAATGCAATATGAAGATTTATCATTTTTAGGCTAAGGAAGGGTGATCAATTTTTTATTTTATCTTGTTTAATTGGGTTTAGTGCCTTTAAACTATCTTATGGATATGCAATGCAAACAAAACAAGATGTTTATTGCCCAAGTATGGCTACCCAAGAGGGGGAGGGGGGGATGAATTGGGTATTTTAAATTTTAAGCTTATGATGTAAGTAGATTGATCTAATTAAATGCCAACAAATAAGCTATGTAATGTGCAGTGAAGAAAATCAATAGAATAATAATATGCAATCACAAACACAATGATTTTATAGTAGTTCGGTGCTAAACTCAGCATCTACGTCCACTCCCTAAGTAAACTACTTAGGAATTCAACTATAATCACTAGGCTTGATTACAGTCCGATTGTTTTACTTGGGCTTATAATCCAACCTAGTTGGTTTTGACTTTGGCTCACCAACCACAATCATACAATGATTATTTTTTTGGGCTTACAATCAATCCCGATTGGTTTTCCCTTTGGCTTACCAATCACAACCATACAATGTCCAACTCTAGACTTGGACCAACCTAAGTTTCTCACCCCAAGAAACTTGAAATAAAAATGAAAAATATAGTAAATAAAACAAAAGCAAACTCTTGAAACTTAGGAGAAGAAAATCTGAAAGCTTGGCTTGTAGGCTTGATTTCTTCTCTTGAATACTTGAAAGAAGTAGGAGTTGATCTTCAATGGTGATGGCCTAACTTCTCTCTGATTGAGGATGTTGGAAGAATAAGAGTAACACTAAAAAGCACTCCTTCTTTTTCACTATTGAGCTCACACACTTGAAGGACTGAAAATCTGCTTGGAAGCTCTCTCTTGTATGTTCAAAAGTTATTTTTCATGTCTCAAGTATTTTCTTAAGTATCCCTTATGTTTTCCACCATTACAAGTTATCATCTTAGGCTTCTAGAAGTGATCTTGCTATTAGAAGACCCAAAATATCTGTTGGAAGATGTGTGGAGTGAAAAAGCTGTAGAACTGAAACTAGTCATTACAGGCACTGGGTTAGCTCAGTTTTAAACTGGGTCAGCTCAGTTCAAACTGAGTCGGCTCAATTTTCAACTAGATTGGCTCAGTCTCAAAAATCTCGAAATACTGTTTCTATCTTTTTGTATTGTCTAAGACTAGGATGGCTCATTTTATGATTGGGTCGGCCTAGTTTCACTGGGTCGGCTCAGTTTTCAGCTGGATCGGCTCAGTCTCTTAGGTCAAGAAAAATTCAGCCTTTCTATCTTTTGCTTCCACTGAGACTAGGATGGCTCAGTCTCAGACTGGGTCAGCCCAGTTTACGTGCCAGGCGTACCAAATACTATTTGTGATTCTTTCTTCTCCAATTTATTTTGTAGGTTAGATTTGCCTTTTTGCCTTGATTTATCCTTAATTAAAACCTCTTGAAAGATGATTCCAATTTGAAATGTCCTCTCTAAAATCTTGAAAAACTAATGAATGGGAACACTTGATGCTTGTGAGTACTTGAGATTTACAGCTATACATCCTCATAAACAATGTTTGTAATATAATAATTTATACTCAAATGCTTTTGTTATCATCAAAATCAATCTATGGTCAATAATCTCTTCTTTTTTGATGATGACAAAGCCTTTTGAGCATAACCTTTTGTTGATATTTGAAAATGATATTTTCATTCAATCTTATCAATTAACTCATGCATCATATTCATTTTATCAATTTATATATGCTCCCCCTAAGTGTAATGACCATGTTTGATCTAAGTTAAATTTTGGGTTGCTCCCCCTTACTATGTGCCGAGGTTTTAATTTAATAATTCGAGTTCTGATGGCTTTCACTTATTTGCGTATTCTTTATTTGTTCTTGCTGAAGTAATGCCTATTTAAGTAGTGTGCCATCTTATTTAAATAGTGTGCCATTCTTTAGATTTAATTAAATTTTCAATACTCATTTTTTTTCTCCCCCTTTTTGTCATTATCAAAAAGTATACAACAATGTAAAAAAATTCTGTCAAGTATGAAAGGGGATAATTTCATTCATTCATATGAAGAATTTGATGTAATTCAAGCCAAAAGTCAAACTTCATTCATTTATAGATACAAAGACTTGCAAGCTTACAAAATATTGAAGTTTCAACATTACATATCATAGACATTTACAACCAAAATGTTCTAAGCATAACTAAAAGGACCCTAAATGCAATCTAATCGATACTAGGCTCTGGAGGGTCGGATGTAGTAGTGTGCTGCTCAGTGAATACCTTCCTTATAGCATTCTCCATCAATGAGGGAAGATCACCAGAGAGTCTATCATATACCCTGGTCGAGATGCGCTGCACAATCTCCTCAATCTGATCTTCGTCAAGTCTGACAGTGGACGAAGATGGTATAGGTGTTGGATACTGTGGCACAAGCTCTGGCTCATGTCTTTCTTCCCCTTATTCATCTAACTTTACCCAAATTTCATTAACCTTTTTAAACTTCATCCTATGCATTGATTTCAGATTGTATGTGTCATAGTGCTGAAGCTTCTTACTGGGTTCTCCTTCCAGGCTAACTCTAAAGTCCTAGAATACTAGTGTCAAAGACATCCCATATGGTAGTGCTGGTTTTCCTCTTTGGGATGCTTCTTGCATTACCCTTAAGATCAAGACTAGAAGGTTGAACTTTTGCCTCATGAGAATGTGGTACATTACGGCAATATCGTTCTTGTTGAGAAAATCAAATCTTCCTACTCGGAGCACTAGAATCTAGGATGAAATATGGTGAAGTAGTCTGTTTTCCACGGATAGGTCCCTAGCATGGATTTTCTCAAAATGCATGGCATCGTCCCTTCCAAACAACAACCACAGTCCACTAGCTCGATCATCAAGTCTCTTAGCTCCGACAATGGATGCCCTAAGTAAATTGCTCAGCATTTCTATAATTAAATTGATTTTCATCCTCTTGACTTCTGATTCAAATGAACTTGGGCTAACTTTAGCATTGCTATAGAACTCCCTCACTAGGTTTGGATAGGTCAGAAGATTTATTCCTGAGCAAAGGTATTCCCATCCTTAAAATTTTAATCCCTCTCCAAACTCAAAACTCTCACTTGCTAGAAAATTAAAATCCACTCTTCTACCAGTTGTGACAGCCCTAGAGGAGAGTGGAATGGATACGAAGGAAGGAGATGGAGGGCAAATCAGAGTGGGAGGCTGAGGGAGTTGAGTGGATGGTCCTGGTGGAGGAGAGGATGACTGAGATGATCTAGATGGTAAGGCACGGTCTTCACGAAACTTAGTTCATCGTTCTTCACTACGTGTCCCATGACGTGGCGGTGGAACAGAGCATCCGTGCTTCAATCGATGAGATGCAACCTATTTCTTGGGTGCCATGGCTCTAAAATCCCTCCTAAGAGTAGTGGAAATGGGCTTCTAGGGAATGGCTTTTAGGGTTCTAGGGTTTTCTTTAGATGGCTAAGGATCGAAACATGAAAAAGCCATCGATCTGTTTGTTTAAAAAATAGGATGCCCGATAACTTAGCCGGCTTAGTTTTCTATGAAGAAAAATTGGGTCGGCCCAGTACTGGGATGACCTAATTTTTATAGAAAAAAACTGAGTCGGCCCAGTTTGGCACAGACTTTGATATTTGTGTTTCGTGTCTAAAAATTTTCTCATTTAATTTTCACTTCTAAATGAGATAAAAATGAGTAAATACCAGATGATTCATCACATGAAAACTAATCATCTCATCATTTTAAAATCAATTATCACAAGATATTTATTTAACAAAATGGATCAAATAAACCTAATTGCTTTTTAATTGTGCAAAATCTTTCTTCATTCAAGGGTTTTGTAATGATATCAGCAACTTGATTTTCAGTAGACACATATTCAATAAAGTGATTTGAACATGCTCTCTAATAAAGTGATGTCTTACTTTTATATGTTTTGTTCTTGAATGCAATATAAAATTTTTAGTTAAATTTATGGCACTTGTGTTGACACATCGAATAGAAATGTTATTAAAAGTAATACCATAATCTTCTAGTTGTTGTTTGATCTATAATAGTTGAGCACAACAACTCTCAGTAGTAATGTATTCGGCTTTCGCCGTAGACAAGGCTACTGAGTTTTGTTTCTTGCTAAACCATGAGATCAAATTCACTCCTAAAAATTGACATGTATTGCTTGTACTCTTCCTATCTAAGCAACAACCAGCAAAATCTGAATCACTATAACTAATTAAGTCTAATGAAGATTGTTTAGAGTACCATAAACCAACATCTTGAGTATTTATTAAATACTTAAAGATTCTTTTAATTGCTAATACATGTGATTCTTTAGGATTTGATTGATAACGCGCACACATGCATACACTAAACATTATGTCCAGCCTACTTATAGTTAAATATAGTAAAGATCCAATCATACCTCGATATAGCTTAGGATCTACTATTTTTTCTTTTGAGTCTTGATCAAGTTTGCAACTTATGCTCATGGGGGTGCTACTTCCTTTGACATTCTCCATCCTAAATTTTTTTAACATTTTCTTGATATATTTACTTTGATTGATGAAGATCTCCTCATTTGATTGCTTGATTTGGAGTCTAAGAAAAAAGTTGAGCTCTCCCATCAGGCTCATCTCAAACTCACCCTCCATGAGACTAGAAAATTCTCTACACAAAACTTCATCAGTAGCACCGAATACTATATCATCAACATATAATTGGACAATTAATAGATCACTTAATTTTCTTTTAATAAATAGTATTTTATTCACATTATCTCTTTTAAAATTATTATTTAATAAAAACTTACTCAATCTATCATACCAAGCCCTAGGTGCTTGTTTTAATCCATATAGTGCTTTCTTAAGTTTATATACCTGATTAGGTAATTCTTGACTTTCAAAGCTTGTAGGTTGTTCTACATAAACTTCTACTTTAATTAAACCATTTAAAAATGCACTCTTTACATCTATTTGAAAAAGTTTAAAGTTCATGAAACATGCAAATGCTAAAAGCAATCTAATAGCTTCAAGTCTAGCTACGGATGCAAAGGATTCATCAAAATCAATATCCTCTTCTTAATTGTACCCTTGTGCAACCAATCTGACCTTGTTTCTAATTACATTATCCTTCTCATCTAGTTTATTTCTAAAGACCCATTTTGTACCAATTACAAGAAAATTTTTAGGTCTTTCAACTAATTCCCAAATTTTATTTTTTTCAAATTGGTTTAACTCTTCTTGCATTGCTAATATCCAATTTGGATCTTTTTCAGCTTCAATTATATTTTTAGGTTCTAGATGGGATACAAATGCAATATGATTCATAGCTTCTCTAAAAGATGATCTAGTTTTAACTCCTTGAGATGGATCACCTATTATTAATTTTCTAGGATGATTATGATCATACCTCCATTTCTTTGGTAAGTTGGATGTACCTTGATCATCTTAGAAATGTGGCATTATTTCTTCAACCTCTTGCTCTTTATCTTCTTTTTCTTGAGAGGAAATATCTTCAAGTGATATATTTTTTATTTTATTTTCTAAAAGTTCTGCATTCACATCAAACTCTTCTTCTCTTATTCTAAGAGAATTAGTTTCATCAAAAATTATATGTACTGATTCTTCCATAATCTATGTTCTTTTATTAAATACTCTATATGCTCTACTATATGATGAATATCCTAGAAAAATTTCTTCATTTGATTTTGCATCAAACTTTCCAAGCTTATCTTTACCATTTGTTAGAATGAAACATCTACATCAAAAAATTTTAAAGTATGAAATGTTTGATTTCTTTTTTTTGTAGAGTTCATATGGAGTTTTCTTTAAGATTGATCTCATTAAAGCTCTATTTAGCATATAGCATGTGGTGTTAATTGCTTTCGTCCAAAAATATTTTGGAAGGTTTCTTTCATAAAGCATGGTTCGTGCTATTTCAATCAAAGTCTTATTCTTTTTTTCTACCATCCCATTTTGTTGGGATGTCCTAGGTGCTAAAAAGTTATGATTGATTCTATTTTTAGAACAAAAATTTTAAAATTTTTGATTTTCAAACTCCATCCCATGATCACTTCTTATATATAAAATATTGCATTCTTTTTCTTTTGTTATTTTGTTAAATAGATCAAAAACATATCGAAAGCATCATCTTTATGTGACAAAAATAAAAAAACCCATGTATATCTTGAAAAATCATCTATTACTACAAAGCCATATCTTTTTCCTCCAATACTAGTAGTTGAAATAGATCCAAACAAATCCATATGGAGTAATTTTAGTAGCCTAGTAGTTGAAACAACATTTTTGGATTTGAAAGATGATTTCGTTTGTTTACCAAGTTGGCATGCTTTACAAATTTTGTCATTTTCAAAATTGATTTTGGGCAAACCCTTTACTAAATCAAGTTTAATTAATCTTGCTAGTGAGTCCATACTTGCATGACCTAATCTATTTGCTAAATCCAACTTGATTCATTAGTTTAGCATTCATAGCAACAAGACAATCAATATTCTCATTTTTAAGCTCATCAAGATCAACAATATAAACATTTTCATATCTTTTTCCTACGAACATAATGCTTTCATCTATATAGCTAGTTACAATGCAATGAGATGATTTGAATGAAACATTAAAGTCCTTATCACAAAGTTGACTTATACTAAGTAAGTTATGCATTAGTCCTTCAACATATAAGACATCTTCTATGCTAGTAGAGGGTGTCATCAAGATATTACCGAGACCAATGATTTTTTCTTTATCGTTGTCTCCAAATATTACAACACCTCCATCTTTAGCTTCAAGAGAGATAAATTATGATTTATCTCCCATTATATATCTCGAGCATCCGCTATTAAGGTACCATCTTCTTTTAGCTCTTATGGATACCAAGCACACCTACACAAGTAATCAAGCAAACTTAGGTACGCAAGCTAACTTGGGTCCTTTGGGGTTAGCACAAATAGTTCCTTTTGGAACCCAAACTTGCTTTACTTTTATTTTGCTTGAATTAAAGATTTTGCATTCAATAAATTTATGTCCAATTTTATTGCATTTGTAACATGTAATTCTTCTACCATAATTTGATATTTTGCATATACATTTTTCAATGACTTTTATTTTCTTGATATATCATAACCTATACCGATTTTATCAAGAACCATCTTTTGATTTTCAATTATTGTTTGCAGATTTTTAAAGCTTAATATATATCTATCTACTATGGATCTTAATCTTACCAGTTCATCTTGTAAAGATATAATCTTTTCATTTAATTCACCTAGATTAGTTTGTAAATTCTTCACATTTTCTTCTATTTAAAATTTATCTTTGCTTAAGGATTGATTCTCTTTCTTTAATTTCTTATTCTTACGTAATAGCTTTTTAAAGTCATTAACTAAGTCATTGAAAGCATGATATAATTCTTCAAAAGTAAAATCTAAAATTAAAATATTATCATTTACCTCATCATCACTATATGCCATAAGATAAAGATTTATCTTTTCTTCTCTTTGATATTCTTCCTCACTTGAAGAAAAGTCCTCATCATTGCTCCATGTTGCTTTATATGCTTTCTTCTTCATTTTCTTGGAGCTTTTCTTTAACATTGGACAATCCATTCGAAAGTATCCGGGCCTTTTGCACTTATAGCAAATAGATGATTGTTCTTTCTCTTTTTCTTTCTCTTTGCTACCTTTTCCCTTGTTAAACTTTTTCTTAGGTTCAAATATCTTCCTTCTTTTCATTAATTTCTTGAATCTTCTAGCTATCATGGCCATCTCCTCATCATCTTCCGAACTCTCTTCGGAATCACTTTCTTCCATATGGATGGTAGCAGCTTTAAGTGTAATGCTTTTCTTTTTCTTTACTTCCTCTTCTCTTCCTTAGTTCATGTTCAGCTCGTGGGTCATGAGTGACCCAATTAGTTCCTCCAATACTAGAGTGTTTAAGTCTTTTGCCTCTTGAATGGCAGTCACCTTTGGCTCACAATTCTTTGGTAAAGATCTAAGAATTTTATGCACAACATCGCTATTAGCATAATCTCTTCCAAGACTTTTCAAACCATTCAAAATATTAGTGAACCTAGTGAACATTTCAGTGATGGTTTCATGTGGTTCCATTTTAAATATCTTATACTTATGTACCAACATATTTATCTTAGATTTCTTGATATGATTAGTCCCCTCATGGATGACTTCAAGTCTATTCCAAATTTCTTTGGTAGATGAACATGTTGATATCCTATTGAACTCATTAGCATCCAAAGCATAATATAGAACATTCATCGCTTTGACGTTAAGTTGAGCCTTCTTTTTATCATGTTCATCCCATTTTTTTTCAGATTTTGGGATGGACACTCCATCAATAGTAATTGTTGGTGTGTGAGGTCCTATCATTATGATATTCCATATGTCATAGTCTAGTGCTTGGATGAATATCCTCATTCGTGCTTTCTAATATGTGTAGATAGTTCCATTGAACAGTGAGGGTTTATTGGTTGATTGCCCCTCAACCAATGGAGTACCAATTGAGGTTGTCATATGATCTTTAGCTCTTTAATAGCTTGATCAATGACTAATATTAGAACATCCGCTCTGATATCACTTGTGGCCCAAGTATGGCTACCCAAGAGGGGGGTGAATTGGGTATTTTAAATTTTAAGTAAATTTTAAGCTTATGATGTAAGTAGATTAATCTAATTAAATGCCAACAAATGAGATATGTAATGTGCAGTGAAAAAAATTAATAGAACAGTAATACGTAATTACAAATATAATGATTTTATAGTGGTTCGGTGTCAAACTCAGCACCTACATTCACTCCCTATGTAAACTACTTAGGAATTCAACTATAATCACTAGGCTTGATTACAGTCCAATTATTTTACTTGGGCTCACAATTCAACTTAGTTGGTTTTGATCTTGGCTCACCAACGACAACCATATAATGATTGTTTTTTCGGGCTAACAATCAATCTCGATTGGTTTTTACTTTGGCTTACTAATCACAACCATATAATGTCTAACTTTAGGCTTGGACCAATCCAAGTTTCTCACCCCAAGAAACTTGAAATAAAAATGAATAATATAGTAAATAAAATAAAAGCAAACTCTTGAAGCTTAGGAGAAGAAAATCTAGAAGCTTGGCTTGTAGGCTTGATTTCTTCTTTTAAATGCTTGAAAGAAGTAGGAGTTGATCTTCAATGGTAATGGCCTAACTTCTCTTTGATTGAGGATGTTGGAAGGACAAGGGTAACACTAAAAAGCACTTCTTTCTTTTTGCTATTGAGCTCACACACTTGAAGGACTGAAAATCTACTTGGAAGCTCTTTCTTGTATGTTCAAAAATTATTTTTTGTCTCAAGTATTTTCTTAAGTATCCCTTATGTTTTCCACCATTACAAGTTATCATCATAGGCTTCTGAAAGTGATCTAGCCATTGGAAGATCCAAAATAGCCGTTGGAAGATGTGTGAAGTGAAAAAGCTACAGAACTAAAAATCAGCCATTACAGGCACTGGGCTGGCTCAGTTTTAAACTGGGTCGGCTCAGTCCAAACTGGGTTAGCTTAGTTTTTAGCTGGGTCGGCTCAGTCTCAGAAATTTTGAAATACTATTTTTATCTTTTTCTATTATTTGAGACTAGGATGGCTCACTTTATGACTGGGTCAGCCTAGTTTTACTAGGTCGGCTCAGTTTTCAGCTGGGTCGGCTCAGTCCTCAGGGTCAAAAAAAATTTAGCCTTTCTATCTTTTGCTTTCACTGAGATTAGGACAGCTCAGTCTCAGACTAGGTCGGCCCAGTTTGCATGCCAGGCATACCAAATACTGTTTGTGATCCTTTCTTCTCCAATTTACTTTGTAGGTTAGATTTGCCTTTTTGCCTTGATTAAACCTCTTAAAAAATGATTCCAATTTGAAATGTCTTCTCTAAAATCTTGAATAACTGATAAATGGAAACACTTGATGTTTGTGAGTACTTGAGATTTACAACTACACATCCTCATAAACAGTGTTAGTAATATAACAATTTATACTCAAATGCTTTATTATCATCAAAATCAATCTAGGGTCAACAATGTTCAATCAAAAATAAAAATTTTTTATTCGTTACATTTTGTGACTAGGTCTCTAATCTTCTAAATAGCTTATGTGATGTCAATATAATTTATTATTATTATTATTTTAATTTTTAATTTTTTTAAAAAAATATTTATTTTATTTATTATTTTTTAAATTTTTTAGTTTTTTTTTCTATTTTTTTATTTTTTTATTAATTTAAATTTTAATTATTATTTTATTATTTAAAATTTTTTTATGTTTTAAAATTTTTAAGTAACTAAATCATAATCCCTGGTAATGTCACCAAAATTTGATTCCTATCGTGGGCGATCAAAAATAAAACCTAGGTCACTACTATATATATAGAATGAGTTAGGATTGCATCCTCAGAGATCATATTAATTATATTTAAAAGTAATTAATATTAATTAAAAGTTGATTAATTAAAAGGCTACTTAAATTAATTAAAAAAGTAAATAAATAATAAATTAATTAAAAATTGATGAGAAGTATGAAGATGGATTCTCAAGATCTCAAATGATCTCTTATTTCATAGCTATTATTCTTTTTAATATGTTATAATTAATATCTAATCAATAAAAATATAACCTATCTTAGAGTGCACGGTCTGTACCTTTAAATCACAGCCCATCCCTTAAAATTATAGGCTAGTTTAAATTAAATTAGATATAATAAAAAAATTAATTTAAATATAATTTATTTTAAGAGTATAAACCATACCCGTAGATCACGACTTGTTCCAAGAGTCATAAACTATATAGATCAATCTTATAAAGACATAAAGATTTTATAAATAAAAATAATCTTTATTGTAAATTAAAAAGACATATAAAAGATGAGAAATAGAAAATACTATTAAAATAAAATCATAATGATCTCCTAAGAACTAGGTGATCAGTCGGCCATCGAAAAGTTTGTTGCTAAAATCTTTATCCTTGAACTTGTGGTCTTTCTTCCAATAGTTTGGAATAGAGATCAAGAATAGAAAGAGAAGATTTTATAAAGAAGAGAGTTGAGGTTTATGGAGAAGAGGAAGAAGAAAAAAAAAAAGCTAAGGCTGCTATTTAAAAAAGAAAGAAAGAGAGAGAGAAAGGGAGAGAGAGAGAAGGGGCCGAAGAGAGGGCTGGGAGGCCACTTGGCCGCTTCTGTGAGAAGGAGGGAGCGGCTAGTTATATACAGGAGAGTTTGAGTGAGAATCAGAGAGAAACCGTGCGTAGGACGTGCGTAGGACTCTGTTTTCGTGTAAAGGCCTGCACCTCAGGCCCAATTCTACTCGGACACTCCCACTATGCAACCGCCCATCGCTGAAACTGCACCCGCGAACTCCAGCTTCATGCACCCATTAAAACTACTTCGCCCGTGTGAAGAGCCGCCTATTAGCCATGCTAAAAAACACTTCGGACCCACAAACCTGCGAACGTGAAGAACCCAGCCATGCACCTCTTTTATTGAAGAATTATAAAAAAAAATAATTATTTCTTTATAATGATATATGCATCATTTTTAAATTTTTAGCATATTATCTTTATTTTTTGTAATACCGTATACATCTTTTTTTAATTTAATTTTATTTTGAATTTGATTTGCTCCAAATTTTTTTTGTTTTGACCCACAAATCAAGATCTTTTTATCGATGATCCTCTTTTTTATAAAAGATAAAATAAAAGTATCAATTTTTGAGAATAAAGATGAATTAATTTATAAATTAATACTTATATATATTTAATTTATTTATCAACTTAACTACCTGTTATTTATGCTTTCTTTAAATTTTTTCTTTATATTGCTTTTCATATATGATTTATTTATTACTGTCTAGCTAGACTACTTTAATTGCATAGTTAAATAATTATTTTATTTTATATAATTAATTTACTATTTTTTATAATTAAGAATAAATTATTATTTTAAAAGCTGATTTAATCTCTTAGGCTACCTAATTACCTTTTAAGCCTAGTATAATTTACTTTCTAATTAGCTAGATTCTCAAAATTAGTTTACATAAACCTAACATAATTAATTTAATTAACTTAATTAAAATCTACTTTTTATTTTTCTTGCTTTACATAACCTAATATAGAAAGAAAACAAATACACCTCATAATATTTAACTAATATAGAAAAACTAATTAAACCTTAAAAAAACTTAACATGTTTGGACACCTTATTTTATTTGCATTGTATATCCATAATATACTTTAAGAGCACAATCTATTAAATAAGATAAGATGAAAATTTGATCATTCTTTCTTAGTCCACAAACCACCATTCTTCATATTGCATTGACCTAGACCTTAATTTAAAATCAATTAGACGTTAGCCCTTAAAGATATTCGAGCTTATTAGGACAAAAAATCTTAAGAGTTGGATCGGATTAGGGTTAGTCAGTTTGATTGGTGTCTAAGGC
Organism: Cocos nucifera; assembly: GCA_006176705.1. Lineage (NCBI taxonomy): Eukaryota > Viridiplantae > Streptophyta > Magnoliopsida > Arecales > Arecaceae > Cocos > Cocos nucifera. The sequence goes on from QRFJ01000537.1 coordinate 197,970, forward strand.
AAGTGGTTCAGAAATTACTCTCAACGGAAGGTGATTACTTAATTGGTTTCATTGACTTGGCTAAGATAATTGATGTCTAAGGAAAGTAATGGAGGACTCCCACTGACCTTATACTTACCTGGCTAATTGAGTGGCTGATTCTTTACTTGGAGAGCTTGAATGTGACTTTGGTAGTTAAGAGTTGTCGAGATCTAGGTTAACCTCAGGATAGAGAGTCCATGCTTGACTAACTTGATTGTCATAAACAACAAACATTCATTAATTTTTTGCATCTATCATCCTTAGTTCTTGGATCCTCTAGACTCTTATCTTTAGAATTCTCTCTTCTCATCTCTTTTCCTATTCTATAAGATATAATAAAATAAATAACAACTAGAGATGGATTTTTATGCCGAGCTATCTAGTAGAGTAGATTGTCTAGAAACCAATAGAAACTTTTCATATCCATCTTTTCTTTCTGCATAATAAGTTTGTGTAATTTGTTCGAGCCCCACCTATTATGTAAGTGAATGTCCACACTGATTTTCTGAATATGTGTATGAGCAAGTTTATCAAGATCAAATCAAATCCAAATAGCCTACAAACTAGAAAATAACCCATATTTTAATACTTATAATCCGGATTGCGGGGCTTAATCAAATTTTTCATGGCAATCATAACCAGTGGTTACCTTGGTGCCACAAAGACCTACTTTCATAGATGCACATTATAATATGCTCTACCCATATTATCAATCTTCTCCAAATAATAATGAGTCAATTTGTGAAGAGAGGATTCAGTAAGCATTAGAACTTACCAATTAACCATTGAACAATCCAAATGATCAAAGGCTTAACTCATTAGGAAATGACTTAGAAGTCATGATGCAGACCACGATCCAACTTATGAATTCAAACTCCCAAGCCATTGCTTATTTGAAAATATAGTTAGATCAGTTAGTCATGGTTGTTAGTGAAAGTGAGTTGCCTAGTCAACCAGAGAGTGATCATGAGGGACCATACATGGCTAAAAATTTTAATATCCCTAAATTTTTTCTTGAACAATCAATTATGACTCTCGAAAGAGAAAGGGTCATAGAACAACCTTGCATAACCAAAAAGATCCTTTTAGACCATATTAATGAGGTAGCAAAATATAGGGCAGAACAAGAATAGTGGGATAAACCATTTCCATCATCTTCTTTACCTATGGTCATGGAACAACCTCGCAAAACTAAAAAGATCCTCTTAAACCATATAATTGAGGTAGCAAAATATAGAAAAGAATAAGAATGGTGGGATGAACCAATTCCATCATCTTATTTATATATGAACCCATCCCTAAGTGCCCTAGAATCATCCAATCCTTTTAATGGAGAAGGATAAATTGATGAGATGATGGAATCAATAGAGACTTTCCAAGAACTACAAGTGAATAACATATTAGAGAAAGCTTCACCCATAATTCTTTTGAAAGATTTATTAAATCCCTATTTGGCTCATTATGTGGTGGATGATTTTGATGATGATGGGTACAATACTAAAGTAAATGATCAAGTAGATACAACTTACCCTAAAACCATTCTACTATGGATTGAAAAACTCGAGCCACCACCTAGCCCATCAATAGCTCCATTATTAGAACCATCATATGTTCAAAAATTGAAGCCACTTCTTGATGAACCCACTAACACTCTTCCAGTGATACCTACCTTGGAAGACCAACTTACAGATGTTCTAAAAATATATAAAGAAGCTATTGGATGGAATATTATTGAAACAAGAATAACAATTTTATGAATAATTTTCTATATTTAGCACTACTTTCAAGGATAGCTTTCAATATCTATCAACAATATTAAAATGATGTATGGAGGAAGATTTAAAATTAATTTAAAAAAAGTGCCATGATTTTGATTAGGAAGAGTTGATGTTAAGGCACATTATATCCGAGAAAAGAAGTAGGGTAGATCAAATTATAATTGAAGAAATTTCTAAACCACCACTCCTGATTTTGGCCCATCAAACACAATTTCTTCCTAATCATCATAAAAACTATAATAAATTTTGGTATAAGATGATTGCTTTAAATACTCTATTGATTAGGGCAAAGTCTAACCACCAAAAAGCGTTCCATGAATATTTTTTTGCCATGATGACAAGGCCTCTTAAGTGGCCTTATCCTTTTGGAACTCTAAAGGATGTGCTAAAATTGATTATACCTAAAACTCCTTCCTAGGGTATGACTGAAGACGTTAAACTTAGTACTTACTGAAAGAAAACCCAGCTTTTTCTTTTGCATTTGATTTTTTTTTTCCTTTTAGCTTATGATTCTTTCATGATTAAGTTAGGGGGAGAACTATAGACCCATGCTAGAAGAAGAATAAATAAAGCCCAGGCCAAGCTGAGAACATATTAAGTCAGGTGAATTCTAGCCTTATTATTTTTTATCATTTATCACACTCTTTTTCTTTCCTTCATTGAGGACAATGAAAATTAAGTTGGAGGGAAAGGATAAATAAATTTTTTTTAGTTCTCAAGTTTTGTAATAATTAGTCATATATACCTGATTTTGTCCTGATTTAAAATTTTTCAAGCATTTTAATCGATGCTTGATTAATGGTCTAAAGAATTTTTGAATTACTGAGGATCCAATTATTAAGAAAATCTAATAAATGATCAGATTTAGAATAGAATAAATTTTTGAGTGATTCTAAAATCTTCTTCCAGCTTATATTCAATAAAGAATCTACTTTGTATAGTTAAAAGTAAAAAAAATTATAAAAATAAATAAATAAATAAATAAAGAGCAAGTTCTAAATATTGGTCTTCCATCGAGTAATTGGATCTCGTTGCCTAAGTAAGCAATATTATTTTCATAAAAAAGTGGGCAATGTGAAGAAACTTATAATACAGTTAGTTTTAATCTGTAGCCTATTTGGCTTGAGTCAATAAGCTCGAGGGGTGTTCTACACCTAATGTCCTAAAGCCAACTGATTTGGGAGTCATTATCCAAAGCTCGCTATAAGGGTCAGATAGAAAGCACAAGAGGTTAAAACATTGCATTGGCTATCTATAAAAAAAAAATTCTAGTCCATACCAAAGATAGAGAATTTAAAGAATAAAGATGAAAAATTAGTCAAAGAAAAGCTCTAAAATTTTATGTTCTTTACTTAACCATGATTTGGGATGGAATTAATAATTCAATGATGTATCTCTTAAATCTCTAATCAGGTATCAACTAACTTTAGGATGACCTAAAGAAACTTTTATATCTTATCAAGTTGGTGCATATCTCTAATTTTTTTTTACTCGAGAATGAATAAAACTCAAGTTGGAGGATGTGATAATTATCATAAATTTATAAATAAAAAATTAAATAATATAATATTTAATTATTATTTTTATTAATATTTTATAGGAAAGAAGCTTACCAATGTGAAGAGCTCAATTTATAGGTTCAAAAAAAATAAATTTTATAAAAATCAAAGCTAAATTAGAATTTTAATGAAGGTCAAAAGATTAAATATAAAAAAAAGTGAATCGGCTTAGCCGACTCGCTCAGCTTAGCTGCCTCGACTAGCTCAGCCAGCCTACATCCATCCCAGCCCACGTCAGCCTGCACGTGGAGAAAACCCACTAGCCCAACACCCTATAGCGCTTGACATCACCTTGACTTCAAGGTTCCATGCGGTTCACGATGAACCACGATGCCACATGGAAGGTTTAGACCCTTAAAGGGTCTATCAAATAAACCACATGGCTCATAATGTTAATTTGGTCATTTTATTTGATGTGGTAGGCTCTGGTTGGCTATGATCATCAATGTAGCCAGTCCATGATGGTCTATAGGCATAGATGTGCGATCCTATGGTTAGGATCCAATCTAGCCAATATCCGACAATTGGGAGTAGCTGCTGCTTTGATCAGGATAACTCTAGTGCTTTCAGTGTGTAATCAATCGGCCGACATCAACACCGATTGGCATCCAATGGGAGGGGCAACTTTCTAGTTTAATCAAGATTTCTTAAGCACGATCAGGCATGATCCGACGGCATCTAGGTGACTTGATGGATTGATCCAATGGACAAGGTTTATACCAACTAGAAGAAGGATTCGGGAGTGATTCCAGTTGCCATCCAATGAACAAAAATGCTTTGATGAGATGATCTAATGGCCAGGATTTCTGCAGCAGAGATAATTTGATCCAGACTTAAAATTGACTCCAAAAATAACTCTAAAAATCCCAAAATCTCTTCTATTTAACCCCCCTTCACATCACGAGAGAGAGCTCCTCTATGGGGGATTTGTTAGATGTGTGCCCTAGAAGTCAGATTGGCTAACACTTATAATATACTATTTTCTATCATAGTGTGCCTGTTAGATGTGTGCCCTAGAGAGAGAGAGCTCTCCTATTTTCTATCATAGTGTGTATATAAAGTATCCATGATATATCCTTTGAGTTAATAGTAATGATAATTCATATTTTCAAAAATTAAAAATTTAAGATATGAATTTTCATAATTAACTTATAAACTACTCTTGACCTTAGAATCATCACAAGAATGATGATCAATCTGGAAGATTGGTGTACGATCATTTTTTTAGGATAGATGAGTCTTAAGTCTATGGTGTGGAGACACCGAAGCGAGAGTACAGATACTTGTTAGAGAACGAGGGCACTGAGCATGACCACCTCAAGCAGTCATAAGAAAGTCTACCTTCTCATTGATGATCGGCTCGATGCTGTAGTAGTATGTCTGATTTTTTGACTTGAGGTGCATCGACAGTTCACCTTGAGGGTATTATAGTTTGACTATACCATAACTCGATCTCCTAGCCATTTAGAATTTTGAGGTGTATGTTGGCTATAGCATGTTCATTGTAGGAATTGGATTACACCAATAGGAGATCTATCTACCTTGGTAGATGAGGAGTAGCCCTATGATAATCATGAGATTGAGTCCTTAAGCCCATGGCCATGGCAGTGTGAAGATAATAGAAAGAGTTTCTATTAGGATTTCACATCAGACTCGAATCAAATGATTAATTCATATGATGGATGTTGGGTTTGACGAGTTTACCTTAACCCTAATCCTATTAGGGCTCAAGATAAAAGAACTTAATCATATAGGTAGCTACACTGAGAGATTCGCTTTCAACTCGATGGGTTGCCATCATATACTGCTAGGTGTCACTGGTCGATTTTGGAAGTAATTAGAATGATTTTGATGATCGATCATTCTAATTATATAAATCAAAAAAGTTTTGGTCCATCGAAAGATGTTTCGATAATGTCGATGATAGAGATCGTGATATATTTTATTACCATATAGAACTAAACCTAACTAGATCACACAAATAAGAATTTGGATCTAGATATCATCAATTGAGCTAACCTAGTTCAATTGATTTGGATTAGATCAAATCAGGTTCAAGGTAATCATGCTAGCATACGATTGAACCTGGCTTTCTCCTTCTGTAATCTTTTTAATTTATCATAACCAAGTCAAATTTGATTTGACTTATTTCTATATCTTGAATAGATTTATTTTCATTTTATTGGAATCAGTCCAGGTTAGATTAATTATAGAAATTAAATCCATTCCTAATGCAATTAGACTAGGGTCAAAAGATGACCTATTTAAGAGAATTAAGGATCACTTGATTAGATGCTTCTAGAAAATTCTCTAGAAATTATTTTACTTTGATTTTTTGATATGTGATAGGACTCGAGTTATTCTATAGGTGTGCCAAATTTTATGATTTATAGTGGTGTTTTGACTAGGTTTTGGTAGAGTTTGATTTAGATGAAACTCTTAAAGGAAGAGTCCTAGGCACAATGGACTCTTCCTTATCTTCTCTTGTCGCCAATTTCTAGAGGAATTTTTGACATTAAAACTAGATGGAGATCTGATATTTGACATGGAGATTAATCCTTGGTGTTCCTTTTAAATCAAATAATAGGTTATTTGGTCAAAGTAGAACTCTAGATGGCGCATAAGTTTTAAACCCCTTTTCATGCCATTGTGTATCTATCGCATGAAAATATTTTCCATGCTTAAGTGCTATCACCCCTATCATATCCCGTGCCCCCTCAGATCCTCTCTCTCTCCTTCTTCTACACACCAAAAGTTGGGCACAAAATAGAGAAGGAGGTCCAAGGATTTTGGCACAAGATTTAGCATCTACGTGATAGTGTTCGTGAGATGAGCATGCAGCATTCAAGATCCTTTTGAAGGATCTATAAATTAAATTCAGATCTAATCTTTTAAAGAAAGATTAATGAGAAGAAGACATCTAGATCCTATCTAAGTAGATATTGGTAGAGGCTAGGCACGTGCGTGGCTCATTCCAGAACCTCAGGAACGATCAAGATCATCGTAGGGTAGTTAGATTACCTAATTAGGTACTTAAATTAAATTTAATTTAATTTTATTTTTAATTTTTAATATTAGATCATCTTGATCAAATTTAAGAACTCTTAGATCTGATCAGATCATAAAAATTTTTGTAGAAATAATCCACCTCAGATCTGATCAGATATGGACGATCCTATTGTGGAAAATAAGATTTTTCTTTAAGTGGTATCAGAGCTGCATTAGTAGTTCTTCAGATCTATTTTAGATCTAATTTAATTTTTATTTATAATTTAATTTTAAAAATTTTAGATATCACATCAGATGTGATTAGATCTAAAATTAAAAAATTAAAAATTATATGATTTAGATCTATAATATATGAGATGCATGACTAGACTAGCAATAGAATAGTTCTATGTGTAGTCTAGTATAATCATGTTGTTAATTTAATTAAATATAATTTTAAATCTATTTTATTTTTTTTGATATTATAATTATTGTAACTAGATCTAAAAAATAAAAAATAAAATTTTTAATTTTTAATTTATTCATATGAGATATGAAAGATGCATGCTTAGACAGTTATAGAATAGTTCTATTTTTGATATGATCAAATTTAAAATTCTATTTTTTAAATTTAATATATAATATTTCAGATCTGGAAGCATGCATGGTTGATTGAGTTATGATACATGAGATTTATGCAAGTCTTGTATAGGTTAGATCTTTGATTGTATATGTGATATATGATTTAGATCTAACTTATTTTGTTTTAGAAAATATATTTTTGATTAAAAAATTTTTCTTAGCTACCCAGTCATAAGAACAAAGTAGGATTTAAAAGCCCTCTCCTTCCATTTGATGGAATGTTCTTATGATGTATAGGGATGCTGTGCGTTCATCCTTAATCAGAAATCAGAACTTATTTTCTACGAAACTCTAGATCCTAAAATTCTAGGATTTTATTATATATTTTATTCATAAATCCAAACTTAATTAAGAATTAAGATTAAAAAAATTAATTAGATCTAAAAATTATGAATTTTTAGATCTAAGACATCTTCATAAAATTGGGTTCGGGCTTGGATAGCTTAATTAGGTCTACCGGTTAATCAAACCAAATCAAGAATTGATTAGGTGGGATCGAAGAAAGCTTAGAATTGACCAATCTAATAGGATTAAGTCTGGATCAAGATCAAATCACATTAAGATGTAACTCAATTAAGTCAAGACCTAATTTGGCTTCATGGTTTGAGCCTGGATTATAGACTAACCCAATTAGTTATAATTTGATAATTTGGTATGAAGGTAAGTCTGACAGATATGACCGACTAATTTTTAATTGGAAGTTACTCGATCTGAATACGTCCTTATTGAGTTAATGGCATATCTCTTCTATCGGTCTCACTTACCTAGCCATTTATATCAATCTAGTTCTAATTTGAGGTGGCTAACAATTCGAGCCAATCCATGGCACTAGATTGATCATAATTGTTATGACTAAGTCAAGTCAAGTTTAAAGAGACCTAAATTAAATCTTTCTAAGAAAATATTAAGTCTAAGATCTTCTACCATTGTAGATGTGCGGGCACTTTTCGGGGTTGATTATTCTCGACTGGATACAGTGGTTCAGTTGCACCGAGAAGATGCAACCATGTCTATTAGGCATTGGATGCTATGGGTTGGAGGATAGGTTGGGCTCAATATTTTGGATATGGTGAGAGACCCAATCAGGAATCCAATTCATGTAAATGGTAGGTCTGACTTAACTAAGGAGTGGAGCAATATTCCGGGCATGGTGAGCTTTATGAATTAGAGACCGGTTAGGGTGCACCATGATTAGAGAATCATTGGACAAGAGTTGTCCACTCATCGATTAACCCATCACCAATAACTATTAGGTGAGATGGTGAGCTAGTTGGTGCGATTGCACCATCCACTAGAAATCAATAATCATGGAGATTTTTGCATCTCTATCAAGAAAGTGTAGGGATCCGAGTAAATAGTGAAAGCCTAATTTATTTAAAAATAAAACTTTTAAATAAATTGGTTAAGTCTAATTATAAAATCTAACTAGAAACTTTGACTATCTATAGAAAAATATCTGTGTCCGACCCACTAGCCCATATCCTGGACACCCATAGACTGACGGATCCAACTATAAAGATTGGCTCTAAAACTTCAAAATAGTTTTGGGTTTTGAGAAGTTGACTCATATGTTGGAACATGATCCTCCTACTTTATCAGCCTATCCATCTACTGATCAGAGAGCGCCTATGAAAAAATAGATGGATGAAGATAACAAAGCCAGGTATTATATATTGAGCTCAATGTTTGATGAGCTCTAGCACCAACATGAAGACATTAAGACTAACTACTAAATATTGGCTCACCTACAAGAGTTGTTTGGTGAATAGAGTCGCATAGCCAAATATCAAGTCACTAAGAGATTTTTAAGGCTCAGATGCGTGATGGACAATCGGTCCAAGATTATTATCTGATGATGATCAAGGACTTAGAAGAGCTTGAAAAGCTCAGTGTCAAGTTAGATTAGAATTTATAGATTGATATAATTCTATAGTCCTTGACTGATGCATATGGGCAGTTCATCATGAACTACCATATGCATAAACTTCAAAATACCTTGGTTGAACTTATGAACATGCTGGTTACTACTGAGCTCTCTATGAAAGGTTTAAAGGGCTCAGTGCGTACTATGGAGTGGACTTCTTCCAAGAGAAAGTATTTTGGAAAGAAGAAGAAGATCGTGAAGAAACAGAAGATGGAAGGTGGGAAAAAGAAGAAGATAGAGCTAAAGAAGAAGGCCACTGATAAGAAAAAATATTTTTATTGCAACATAGATGGCCATTGAAAGTAGAACTATCCTCTATACCTGGCTAGCCTGAAGAACATAAAGGAGGCAGGTCCTTCTGGAGGTATGCTCATTATAGAATCTAACCTTACAATTTCTTCTACATCCAGTTGGGTGCTTGACTCTAGTTCTAGTGCTCACTTGTATACTTTTATACAGGATCTTGAGGATAGCAGGAGGCTGAGGGATTGAGATGATCTTGTGCATCAGGAACGGAGTAAGAGTTGCTACTGTAGTCGTGGGAACCTACCCTCTTCGACTATCGTTAGGATCAAATCTAGTTCTTAGAGATTATTTTTATGTTCCTACAGCAAATAGAAATTTAATTTCTATTTCATGTTTAGTACAAGAAGGCTATGTAATTAGTTTTCTTAAGGATCATTTAATATTCTTTATAAAAAAATAAAATTGTAAGTAGTTTTCTGATAAATGATCTCTATCAGTTACATATTGATGTTTCTATTTTTAATATTGAGTAAAACATGAATGCCATATGATCAAAGTGACCTAGGGATAGTCTAAATGATAAGTATCTTTGGTACCTTGGGCTAGGTCATATAGTTGAAGACAAGATTAATAAATTAGAGAAATTCGGGCTATTGAGTCTGTTGACTTTTGAGTCATATCCGATTTATGAATCATGCCTTTATGGAAAAATGACCAAGCTCTCTTTTAGAGGATATGAGAAAAGGGCTATAGACCTACTCGCCCTAGTACACACAGATGTGTGCGACCCATTTGATATGCTCGCTAGAGGCAATTATGTCTACTTCATCATATTTATCGATGATTTATCTTAGTACGGGTATGTATATTTGATGCAACACAAGTTTGAAGTCTTTGAAAAGTTCAAAAAATTTAGACTCAAAGTAGAAAAATAAGTAGAAAAATTCATTAAGATTCTTCAGTTAGATTGAGGAGGAGAATACCTTAGTTGGGAGTTCCTAGACCATCTTAAGAAAAATTGCATAGTCTCATGATGGACTCCACCTAAAACATCTCAACTCAATGGGATTTTAGAATGAAGAAATCAAATCCTATTAGATATAGTCCGATCTATGATGAGTTTCATGAACCTTCCTGAGTTTCTTTGGAGATATAGCCTAATGATCACTATATATTTAATGAATAGGATTTTCTCTAAAATCGTTCCTATCATACCGTATGAGATATGGTATGGTAAGAAACTAAGTCTGAGTCATCTCAAAATTTAGGATTGTCCAGCCTATGTCAAGAGACAACAAATAGATAAATTAGAGTCTAGGTTCTTTAGAGCTCAATTTATTAGATATCCTAAAGAGTCATTAAGATATTATTTCTATCTTCTGGAAGATCATAATATGATTATGAGTCGGTACGCTATCTTCCTTGAAAAATAGTTTATTCAAGATGATGGCATCGAAAGGTAGATTAAGCTTGAGGAGAAAGTCTTCCAAGAGCCATGAGCTAAAAAACCTATGAAACCCAATCAGATTGAGCCAACCTAGACACTACCTCCTCCACCTCGTAGATCAAGTAGAATTTTTCATCCTCCTAAAAGATACTTAGGTACTATCTTAGAGGATGTAGAAAAAATGTTCCTTATAGAAAATGATGTTCATGGTGATAATTTAAAAACCTATGACGAGATGATATCAGATATCGACTCCAAAAAATAGTTAGAGATAATGAAGTCAGAGATTGACTCAATGTGTTCAAACCAAGTCTGGACCTTGGTAGATTCATCTGAGGGTATAGTACCTATTAGGTGTAAATGGATCTTCAAGAAAAAGATAGGTGTCGATGGGAATATAGAGACATTTAAAGCAAGGCTCGTAGTGAAAGAATATAGTCAGCGTGAATGTATTGACTATTAGAATACTTTTTCATCAGTAGCCATGCTCAAATTCATCCACACATTGCTTGCTGTTGTAGCCTATTTTGATTATGAAATATGATAGATGAACGTGAAAATGGTATTCTTAAATGGATATCTTAATGAAGATATCTATATAGAACAACCACTTAATTTTACATCCAGTGATGATGATCACAAGGTATGCAACCTACAAAGATTCATATATGGAGTTAAGCAAGCATCTCGAAGCTAGAATGCTCGTTTCAATGATGTAATTGAAGGAAAAAACTTATTTTCCAAATCAGGTTCGTACAGATCAGATTGGATCAGGAGGGATATTTCAAAAAATTTTTCTCTAAGATCCTAATCAAATCTGAGACTCCTCAAATCTAATCTTATTGATCTGATAATAAAAATAAAAATAAAAATTAAATCTAATTTGATTATACCTTTGTTTTGGATAATCCAATTATCCTATGATGATCCCGATGTTTACCTAAGGTTCTGGATGTAGCCACGTAAGTGTCTGGTCTCTACCGATATTCACTTAGGTAGGATATGAAGATCTTCTCCTTCTCAATCAATCCTTCAAAAATCATATCTAGATATGATCTTGAAGGTCTTCAAAATGGCTTTTGAAGAACAGCTGTTGTCTTTTGCTGTAGTGCTGCCTTCTTCCTTTCTTGACGCCTTTCACTTGCTTGGATTGCACCTTCTTCGTGCCCAAAGTCTCTTAAGCGTGGAGAGGAGAGAGAGGACTAGAGGGTGGCATGGAGAAGGAGGGAGAGGGGCTATGTGGCATGGACTAAAGTTAGAATCTCTTGAATTCTAGGTGTAGACAGGGTTTATATAGATCCTGCTGCGCCATGCAGAGCCACATCATCCCAATCAATCATGGCCCTTTGTGCAATCAGATCTAAATCTGATTGATGGAATGACATCATCTGATCTAATCAGATGAGAGACCCTTAAAATTCTCCTTAGGTGGCGCCAAGACTGGATCAAATAAGTCTTCTTGGCACCACAGCATTTAAACCCTTGAAGCAACTGGAGTCCCATCTGTATGGGACTCCATCTTTTATCCTCATGGGGTGCATGCCTCCCTAGGCATGCACGAGGCATGCACCCCCTTCCTATCTACTTTTTAGTAGGGGGACAAGTCTCCAGGTACTCTCCTATGAGTGTATGACACATGGGCAGATGTCTAAGTATCCAAAGTCAACATTTGACCAATGTCCGAAGACAAGATTTAGCAGGTGATGGAAAATGGTAGGTGTTGTCTTAAATTTATCTCATAAATTAAGACAACCCTTTTCTGACTTGAACAAGCTTCGATCAGACCAAGTAAAGATTTTTGAGTGAGCCTAAACACATTTGGCTTAGTCGAGACAAGCTTTAATGATTATTAAAGAAGAATATTAGACTCAATCGTGTGCTAGCATGATTTCCTTGAACCTAATTGAATCTTATTCAAATCAATTAAACTGGGTTAGTCCAATTGATGATATCTAAATCCAAACCCTTATTTGTATGATCAAGTTAGATTCAGTTCCATATGGTAACGGGATATGTCGTGATCTCTATCATTGATATCATCAAAATACCTTCCGATGGATCAGAACTTTTCTTATTCAGACAACTAGTATGATCGATCATCCAAATCATTCTAATTGCTCCCAAAATCCACCAGTGACACCTAGCAGCATATGGTGGCAACCCATCAGAACTGAAAGCAAACCTCTTGGTGTAGTTACCTATGTGATTAAGTTCCTCTATCTTGAGCTTCGAACGGATTAGGGTTAAGGTGATCTCGTCAAACCCTGATTTTCGTCATATGAATTAATCATTCGAATTAAGTCCAATGTGAAAACACTAATAGAAACTCTTTCTATTATTTCACTCTGCCATGGCCATGGGCTTATGGACTTGATTCTCATGATCATCATAGGACTGCTCCTTATCTACCGAGGTAGATAGATCCCCTATTGGTGCAATCCAATTCCTACAATGAATGTGCTACAGCCAACATACACTTCAGAATTTCGAATGACTAGGAGACCAAGTTATAGTGTAGTCAAACTATAACACCCTTAAGGTAAATTATTGATGCACCTCAGGTCAAAGAACTAGACACACCACTATAGCTTCGAGCTAGTCATCGATGATAAGGTAGACTTTCTCATGACTGCTCGAGATGGTCATGCTCAGTGCTCTCATTCTCTAACGAGTACTTGTACTCTCACTCTAGTGTCTCTACATCATAGACTCAAGACTCATCTATCCTAAAGAAGCGATTGTACACCAACCTTCCAGATCAATCACCATCCTCATGCTGATCCTACGGTTGGGAGCATTTTATGAGTTAATAATGAAAATTCATATCTTAAATTTTCAACTCTTAAAAATATGAACTATCATTGCCATTAACTCAAGAGATGTATCACAGACACTTTCAAATACATATTGTGATAGAAAATAATTCATTTTATTATTTATAGTCAAAATTATAATTTTGCACTTAGAAGTGTGTTACAAGTGTCAGCCAATTTTGCTTGTAGGGCAGACTTATCTAACAAACTTCCACTTGACCTAAAGCCAATTGGCTACAAATCTAAGTTTCATCTTCTTAAGATGGTCTTCGATCTTCTGCTAGCCCAACGGCTTTATAAGTGGGTCTGTCGCATTATCTATGGAGTCGACTCTCTTGACCTCGATGTAACCATTCTCAAGATAATTACAGATGAGGTGGTATCGCCGTTCGATGTACTTAGATTTTTGGTGAGACCTTAGCTCCTTAGCTAGGGCTGGTGCCATTATTATCGCAGTACAGAGAAATGGCATCCGATGGCATCACTCCGATCTCTATGGCAAACTTCTTATACCAGAATATCTCCTTCGTAGCTTCTGACGTAGTGATGTACTCTGCTTCTATGGTGGAATCTGCTACCACTATTTGCGTGGAACTTTTCTAATTGACAGCACCATTATTACACATAAACAGACTTTCAGATGTCGACTTTCGATCATCTATATCGAACATAAAATCTGAGTCTGTGTACCCGTAGACTTGGAGTTCTCCGTTACCAAAAATCAATAACATATCCTTAGTTCTTCTCAAGTACTTAAGGATGCATTTTATAGAAGTCCAATATTCTTCACCTAGATTCGACTGATATCTGCTCGTGACACTCACAGCATGGACTATATCAGATCGTGTACATAACATGGCATACATGAGGCTCCCTATTGCTGAAGCATAAGGGGTCTTGCTCATGTGTTCAATTTTCTCAGGTGTGTTGGGATACATTTTCTTGGAGTGATGAATGCCATGTCTGAAGGGTACCAATTCCCTCTTGGAGTTTTCCATGCTAAATCATTTTGGCACTTCCTCTATGTACATCTTCTGTGAAAGATCTAGCATCCCATTTGGTCTATCTCTATAGACCTTAATTCCTCTATGGACTATATTTGGTCTATCTCTATTTGACCCACTTCTTAGTTAAGTCAGACCTACCATTTGCATAGATTGGATTCCTAATTAGGTCTCTCACCGTATCCAAAATATTGAGCCCAATCCATCCTCCAGCCCATAGCATCCAATGCCTAATAGACATGGTTGCATCTTCTCGGTGCAACCGAACCACTATGACTAGCCAAGAATAATCAATCCCGGAAAAGACCCACATATCTATAATGGTGAAAGATCTTAGACTTAATATTTTCTTAGGAAGATTTGATTTAGATCTCTTTAAACTTGACTTGACATAGCCATAACCATTATGACTAACCTAGTGACATGGGTTAGCTCGGATTATTAGCCACCTTAGATTAGGATTGGATCGACAAATATGGCCAGATAAGTGAGACCAATGGAAGGGATATGCCACTAACTTAACAAGAATGTATTCGAGTCGAGTAGCTCTCAATTAAAAATCAGTCGATCATATTTGCCAAACTTACCTTAGACACCAAATTGTTGAGCCAGACCAATCGGATTAACCTACAATCCAGATTCTAACCACTGAGCCTAATTAGATCTTAACTTGATCGATCACTCATGTGACTCAACCTTGACCCAGACTTAATCCTATTAGGCTAGTCAATTTAAGTACTCTTGATCCCACCTAACCAACTCTTGATTTGGTTTGATCAACCACTAGACCTAATTAAGCTACCCAAGCCTAAACCCAATTTTATGAATATGTTTAGATCTGAAAATTTTTATATTTAGATTTAATATATTTTATAATCTTAATTTTTAATTAAGTTTAGGGTTCATAAATAAAATATGTATATAAAATCTTAGGATCTCAGGATTTAGAATTTTGCAGAAATAAGTTTTTAATTTTTGATTAAGGACGAACACGCAACACCCCTACACACCATAAGAACTTTTCATCGAATGGGAGGAGAGGACCTTTAAACCCTACTTCGTTCTTATGATCAGATGGTCAAGGGGAACATCTTAATCAGAAACATGATAAATATACAAAACTAGTTAGATCTACATCATATATCACATATATAAAAATTAATCTAACTAAAAATATATTTTGCATACATCTCATGTATCATATCATGCATGTTTTTAGATCTAAAATTATCTCATAAACATCTAAAAAATAAGATTTAAATTTGATCATATCAAATTAAAATTTATTCTAGATAATTTTGTAGAACTATTCTACAACTAGTCTAAACATGCATCTATCATATCTCATATGAACAAATTAAATAAATTTATTTTTTATTTTCTAGATCTAATTATAATATTTATAATATTAAAAAATAATAAATAAATAAATTTAAAAATTATAATTAATTAAATTAAAATTATGATCATGCTAGACTATACGTAGAATAATTCTATTCCTAGTCTAGTCATGCATCTCATACATCTTAGATCTAGATTATTTAATTTTTAATTTTTTAATTTAGATCTTATCATATCTTATGTGACATCTAAAATTATCTAATTATTAGATAAAAAATAAATTAAAATAAGATCTAATAAATTTTGAAACCTGGCTCTGATATTAGTTGAAGGAAAAAACTTATTTTTTGGATCAGGTTCCTACAGATCTGATTGGATCAGGAGGAATATTTTAAAAATTTTTTCTTTAAGATCCTAATTAGATCTGAGACTTCTTAGATCTAATTTTATTGATATGATAATAAAAATAAAAATAATAATTAAATCTAATTTGATTATATCTTTATTTTGGATAATCCAATTATCTTATGATGATCCCGATGTTTGCCTAAGGTTCTGGATGTAGCCACGCAAGTGCCTGGCCTCTACCAGTATCCACTCGAGTAGGATCTAAAGATCTTCTCCTTCTCAATCTATTCTCCAAAAATTAGATGTAGATTTGATCTTGAAGGTCTTCAAAATGGCTTTTAAAGAATAGCTATTGTCTCTTGCAGCAGTGCTGCCTTCTTTCTTTTCTGGCACCTTTCACTTGCTTGGATCGCACCTTCTTCGTGTCCAAAGTTCCTTGCATGTGGAGAGGAGAGAGAAGACCAGAGGGTGGCATGGAGAAGGAGGGAGAAGGGCTATATGGCATAGACTAAAGGCAGAATTTCTTGAATTCTAGGCATAGACAGGGTTTATATAGACCCTGCTGCACCATACAGTGCCACATCATCTCGATCAATCATTACCCTTTGTGCAATTAGATATAAATCTGATTGATGAAATGACATCATCTGATCCAATCAGATGAGAGACCCTCAAAACTTTCCTTAGGTGGCGCCAAGACTGGATCAAACAAGTCTTCTTGGCTCCATAGCATTTAAACCCCTGAAGCAACTGGAGTCTCATCTGTATGGGACTCCATCTTTTATCCTTATGGGGCACACGCCTCCCTAAGCATGCACCCCCTTTCTATCTACTTTTTAGAAGGAGGATAAGTCTCTAGGTACTCTCCTATGGGTGCATGACACATAGGCAGATGTCAAGTATCCAAGATCAACATTTGACCAATGTCCGAAGATAAGATTTAGCAGGTGATGAAAAATGATAGGTGTTGTCTTAAATTTATTTCATAAATTAAGAAAACCCTTTTCTGACTTGGACAAGCTCCAGTCAAACCAAGTAAAGGTTCTTGAGTGAGTCCAAATATATTTGGCTCAGTCGAGACAAGCATTAATTATTATTAAAGAAGAATATTAGGCTTAATCGTGTGCTAGCATGATTTTCTTGAACCTAATTGAATCTTATTCAAATCAATTGAACTGGATTAGTCTAATTGATGATATTCAGATCTAAATCCTTATTTGTGTAATCCAATTAGGTTCAATTTCGTGTGGTAATGGGATATGTCGTAATCTTTATCATCGAAATGCCTTCCGATGGATCAGAATTTTTCTAATTCAGATAACTAGTATGATTGATCATCCAAATCATTCTAATTGCTCCCAAAATCTACCAGTGACACCTAGCAGCATATGGTGGCAACCCATCAGAACTAAAAGCAAACCTCTTAGTGTAGTTACCTATGTGATTAAGTTCCTCTATCTTGAG
Organism: Cocos nucifera; assembly: GCA_006176705.1. NCBI lineage: Eukaryota > Viridiplantae > Streptophyta > Magnoliopsida > Arecales > Arecaceae > Cocos > Cocos nucifera. The sequence continues at coordinate 215,545 of QRFJ01000537.1, forward strand.
CCCTGAATGGATTAGGATTAAGGTGATCTCATCAAATCCTAATTTCCATCATATGAATTAATCATTTGATTTAAGTCCAATGTGAAAACCCTAATAGAAACTCTTTCTATTATTTCACTTTGCCATGGCCATGGGCTTATGGACTTGATTCTCATGATCATCATAGGGCTGCTCCTCATCTACCGAGGTAGATAGATCCCTTATTGGTGCAATCCAATTCATACAATGAACATGCTATAGCCAACATACACCTCAGGATTTCGAATGGCTAGGAGACCAAGTTATGGTGTAGTCAAACTATAACAATCTCAAGGTAAACTACCAATGCACCTCAGATCAAAGAACCAGACACACCACTGCAGCTTCGAGCCAGTTATCGACGAGAAGGTAGACTTTCTCATGACTGCTTGAGGTGGTCATGATCAGTGCCCTCATTCTCTAACGAGTATCTATACTCTCGCTTTGGTATCTCTACACCATAGACTCAAGACACATCTATCCTAAAGAAGCGATCGTACACCAATCTTTTGGATCAATCATCATCCTCATGATGATCCTACGATCGGAAGCATTTTATGAGTTAATAATGAAAATTCATGTCTTAAATTTTTAACTCTTAAAAATATGAACTATCATTGCCATTAACTCAAGGGATGTATCACAGACACTTTAAAATACACATATGATAGAAAATAATCTATTCTATTATTTATAGTTAAAATTATAATTTTATCCTTAGAAGTGTGTTACAAATGTCAGCCAATCTGGCTTCTAGGGCACACCTATCTAGCAGTAATCAAATCATTTGGATTCATCAAAAATAAGGAGCCCTATGTTTTCAAAAAGGTTAGTAAAAGTGCTATTATCTTTCTTGTACTATACGTGGATGACATCCTCCTAATTAGAAATGATATTTTCATGTTGACTACAGTCAAAATATGATTGTCTAAGAAGTTTTCCATAAAAGATCTAGGAGAGGCATCTTTTATTTTAGAAATCAAGATCTGTAGGGATAGACCAAACAGGATGCTAGGTCTCTCACAGAAGATGTACATAGAGGAGGTGCTGAAGAGGTTCAGCATGAAAAACTTCAAGAGTGTATTGGTACCCTTTAGACATGGTGTTCATCTCTCCAAAAAGATGTGCCCTAGCACACCTGAGGAGATTAAATGCATGAGCAAGATCCCTTATGCTTCGGCAATAGGAAGCTTTATGTATGCCATGCTATGTACACGACTTGATATTGCCCATGTTGTAAGTGTCACGAGTAGGTATCAGTCGAATCCAAGTGAAGAGCATTGGACTTCTTGAAATGTATCCTTAAGTACTTGAGGACTAAGGATATGTTTCTAATTTTTGGTAATGGAGAACTCCAGGTTCAGGGATATACAGACTCAGATTTTATGTTCGACATCGATGATCAAAAGTTGACATCTGAAAATTTGTTTATCTATAATGATGGAACTGTCAGTTGGAAGAGTTTCAAGCAAATGGTGATAGCAGACTCCATCATGAAAGCAGAGTACATCACTGCATTGGAGGCTGCAAAGAAGGCATTCTAGTACAAAAAGTTCACCACAAAGCTTGGAGTGATGCCATCGGATGCTGTCCCTCTGTACTATGATAATAATGGCACCATAGCCCTAGCAAAGGAGTCAAGGTCTCACCAAAAATCTAAGCACATCGAGCAGCGATACCATCTCATCCGTGATTACCTTGAGAAGAGATATGTCGAGGTCAAGAGAGTCGACATTGCGGATAATGCGATTGACCTGCTGACAAAGCCATTAAGCCAACAGAAGATCTAAGCCCACCTTAAGAAGATGGGACCTAGATTTGTAGTTAATTGGCTTTAAATCAATTGGGAGTTTGTTAGATGTATGTCCTAGAAGCCAGATTGGCTAACACATGTAATACACTTCTAAGAATAATTTTATAATTTTGATTATAAATTAATAAAAAAGTTATTTTCTATCATAGTGTGTATTTAAAGTATCTGTAATACATCCTTTGAGTTAATAGTAATAACAATTCATATTATCAAGAGTTGAAAATTTAACACATGAATTTTCATAATTAACTTATAAATTGCATCCGACCGTAGAATCATCATAAAGATGGTGATCGATCCAGAAGATTGATGTATGATCACTTTCTTAGGATAGATGAGTCTTAAGTCTATGGTGTAGAAATACTAGAGTGAGAGTATAGGTACTCATTAGAAAATGAGGACACTAAGCATGACCACCTTGAGCAGTCATAAGAAAGTCTATCTTCTTGTCGATGACTGGCTTGATGCTACGATAGTATGTCTAGTTTTTTTACCTAAGGTGCATCAATAGTTCACCTTGAGGGTGTTATAGTTTCACTACACCATAACTCAGACTCCTAACCATTCGGAACCCTAAGATGTATGTTGGCTATAGCATGCTCATTGTAGGAATTGGATTGCACCAATAGGAGATCTATCTACCTCGGTAGATGGAGAGTAGCCTTATGATAATCATAAGATTGAGTCCTTAAGCCCATGACCATGGCAGTGTGAAGATGATAGAAAGAGTTTCTATTAGGATTTCACATCGGACTCAAATTAAATGATTAATTCATATGATGGATGTTGGGTTTGATGAGTTCACCTTAACCCTAATCTTGTTGAGGCTCAAGATAAAAGAACCCAATCACATAGGTAGCTACAATGAGAGGTTCACTTTCAGCTCTGATGAGTTGCCACTATATACTGCTAGATGTCACTGGTAGATTTTGGAAGCAATTAGAATGATTTTGATGATCGATCATTCTAATTATATGAATCAAAAAAGTTCTGATCCATTGAAAGATGTTTCGATGATGTCGATGATAGAGATCGTGACATATCTCATTACCATATGAAATTGAATCTAATTGGGTCACATAAATAAGAGTTTGGATTTGGATGTCATCAATTGAGCTAACCTAGTTTGATTGATTTGGATTAGATCCAATCGGGTTCAAGGTAATCGTGCTAGCACACGATTGAGCCTGGCTTTCTCCTTCTATAATCTTTCTAATTCATCGCAACCGAGTCAAATTTCATTTAACTTATTTTTGTATCTTGAATAGGTTTATTTTTATCTAACTAAAATTAGTCTAGGTTAGATTAATTGTAGAAATTAAATCCATTCCTAGTGCTATTGGACTAGGGTCAAAAGTTGACCTATTTGAGAGAATTGAGTATCACCTGATCAGATACTTCTAGAAAAATCTATGGAAATCATTTTGCTTTAGTTTTTGGATATGTGGTAGGGCTCGAATGATGCTATAGGTGTGCCAAATTTTATGATTTATGGTGGTATTTTGACTAGGTTTTGATAGAGTTTGATTTGGATCAAACTCTTAAGGAAAGAATCCAAGGTGCAATGGACTCTTCCTTATCTTCTCTTGTCACCAATTTCTAGAGGGATTTTTGGCATCAAAACTAGATGGAGATCTGGTATTTGATGTGGAGATTAATCTTTGGTGTTCCTTTTAAATCAAATAATAGATTATTTAGTCAAAGTGGAACCCTAGATGGCGCATAAGTTTTAAACCCCTTCTCATGCCATTGTGTATCTATTGCATGAAAATATTTTCCACACCCAAGTGCTGTCGCCCCTATCATATCCCATGCCCCCTCTGATCCTCTCTCTCTCCCTCTTCTACGTGCCAAAAGTTGGGCACAAAACAAAGAAGGAGGTCCAAGGATTTTGGTGCAAGATTCAGCATCTATGCGACGGTGTTCATGAGACAAGCACACAGCATTCGAAATCCTTTTGATAGATCTACAGATCAGATTCAGATATGATCTTTTGAAGAAAGATTCATGAGGAAAAGATATCTAGATCTTGCATGAGTAGATACCGGTAGAGGCCAAGCGTGTGCGTGGCTCATTCTAGACCCTCAGAAACGATCAGGATCATCATAGGATAATTAGATTATCCAATTAGATACTTAAATTAAATCTAATTTAATTTTATTTTTAATTTTTAATATTAGATCATCTCGATCAGATTTGAGAATTCTTAGATCTAATCAGATCATAAAAATTTTTATAGAAAAAATCTACCTCAGATCTAGATGATCCTATGGCGGAAAATAAGATTTTCCTTTAGGATTAACCTCTTCCAATCTCTTCTCTCATCTTTTCTTCTTTCTTCTTTGTTTCTTCCTTTTTCTTTTTATTTTTCTAGGTAATCTAAAGATACCAGGAGCTAGAGAATGTTATATCATGAGTAGCTAAAAATCAAAATTCTAGAATGTAGATGAAGTCTTTGAGCATGGGTTGTATTTTTTTCTTTATTTTTTATAATTTCTTTTATACAAAGAATGATATATTCTCCTATCCAATCTTAACTCTTATTCTCTATGCATGAGATCTAATATTAACATACTTATTATTGATTGATATTTGATAGTTTATATTAGAGAGAATCAGTAAAAGCTATGTTACCAATTTTTAAAAATTAAAATATTTAATAATTTATAATTTTATTGAGATGGATCATAATCGAGAGATACAGTTCATGCTTAAAGAAAATAGATCATAGTTATAACTAAATTTTTAAAAATAATAAATTTTTACATTAAGAAAAATTACTACAATCATGGTAGAGATGGATTCAAAATTTCAGAATACTTTTAATTAATTCAAAATCCTAATTAATTAAGTAGTTACTTTCTTTTAATTTGCTAAATTATATATATTTTTTAATTTACTTATTTAAATTTCTACTTTAGAGATTAATTTAAAATTTTATTTTTTTAATTAAATTGAATGTAACTCAACCTTCAATCCTCAAGGAAATTAACACCAACTCACCACTATTCTAAATATTAAAATCAGGTTCAATTTTTATTTATTGCTATAATGACAAGAAATCACTAGGACACACTAGAATTGTGTCCTAAAGAAACACTATGCTCCTAGAGAATTGGTGCCTAATAACTCATGCCCAAAAATAATATCCCATGGTGAAAAGCCTTTGAAAATCCCACACCAAAAACCCTTATAAATAGGGAGATATGGAAGAGTCATAGTCTAGGTCAAATACCTAGCTAGGAAAGATTCCATTGTAAGAAATAAGTTGGGCGTCTCCTCATTTTCCTTAGGTGTGGATACTGGAGATTATGCACACAAATTTTTTATTTTTTCCACCAAAAAAATCAGATTCAAATCTGATCATTTTAGGCACCATATAGTGGATAGACTTTGTGAGTCAGCAAACTCTATCAAATAGAGTCACAGGTCAAAACAACTTCCAAACCAAGAGAGGCGGCGTTTCTCTTAGGCATAAAATATCTCATACAAAACCAAGAGAAGATGGGCATGAGGCATAGAGAGATGGCACAAGGAAAGAGAGAGTCCTAGTCCAGTTGGGCTCTCTAGTTTTCTTTAGTCAAACCAAGATTTTAGCCCAATTAAATTAGGATTGGTGCAACCTAATTAAGGATGATCCTAGTCCAACTAGGAGCCCATTTAAATTAAATTAAATTATATTTAATTTTAATTTAAATCTTAATCTAATTAAAAATTAGGTGCACATAAGTCCTAATTGAATAGAAAATTGATCTTCTTTGCAATTGGCTTATTCTATAAAATATTTAGACTTGACCTAATCAAGTCTAAACTAAATCAAATTGAATCTCATTCAATTAAACTTGATCTTAGTCCTAATGCTTAATCAAATTGAGCCAATTAGGAATCTAATTGCTAATTAATCCTCCTACAATGCTTGCACTAGATCAAACATCAATCATATTGACTGTTTGATCCTAAAATGATTTATAATCATTGATCAATCTTTCGATCAGATTAAAATCTCTTATCTATATGACCCCATAGGTTCGAACCTAAGCTGGTAGTGCAGAAATAAATTTCTATATCAATTGAAGTGATCATCTAGCAATGGTACTTGATGTTTGGATAGGTCGAATGTATATAAAGCAATATTCTAGAACCTATTTAAATATAGTTATTGTATAATTCTTTCCTTTGACCTTGAATGCTCAAAGGATGACTCAGGATTTAACTGTCAATCCTGAATAAGTCATCCATATTATATTTTAAAATTTTAAATCTATCACATGGATTATACTAACCAAGATTTTGTTAAATTAAAATATAGTGATGCATTATCTCCAAGCTCTTAGAGTGGTCAATCTCATCTTGATCATGCATCGACTTCATAAGTAATTGACTGTACCCAAAAATCTTCCATCATTGAATTAGAAATTCAAATAATTTGACACCAAAGCACCGTGAGTTACTTGCAAGTTATCATGGTGATCTTAGGTTGGAGGGTTACTTATACCCATATCCCATCAGAGCAATTCTTGATGGTACAATACTCCAGAGTTGGTCACATTTAATGATGATGTACCTCTACATCTTATCTGCATGCCATACTAGTATCTCCATACTTTTTGGTTAAGAGGACAACCAACTCATATGGCATACAATGACCTACATTCGATAAATGTTGACATCCTGGATAACAACATATCATTTGGTCGCAAACATATTTAAGAACTAAATAATAAATTCTCTTTTTATTGATTCTAAATAGTCCTAGAAAACATGTAAACTTATGATGAAAAAATCAAAATAAACTTTTTATTCATTATAAATCATATACAATTATGATAAGTACCATAAATTCACTAATAAAAGTATTAATTTATTAATTAATTTATGTTTATTTTTAAAATTAATAATATATTTATATATATTTAAAAGTTAATATTTTTATTAATTTAAAAAATAAAAATAAAAAAATATTATTATCAATAAAAAGAGCTTATTTTTTAATCATAAAAAAATAAGTTTGGAGTAAATCAAAGTTAAAATGGACTAGATATAAATTTTTTTTAAAAAAATTAAAATAAAAAAAAGGCTCAATCGGTTCATCAAGCCAAGTCGGCGCGCCGTCCAAGCTAGCTAAGCCACAAAAGCTATCCGTCAGTCCATAAAATCAGGCATGGACTGCTAGCTTAGTAAATTTTGGCCAATCACATGCTACCAGGTGGTGGACCAAGACCGCCAAAGGGTCTACAGGAAATTCATCATGACGTAAAGGAGCAAAATGGTAATTTGATAAGACTTGTCGTGCGTTGATTGGTCCGATCTTCAAATGTGCTCGATCTATGTAGTCCACATGAACATTATGTTAGATATATGTGCCCTAGAAGCCAGAATTGGCTGACACTTATAATACACTTCTAGGGGCAAAATTATAATTTTGACTAAAAATAATAAATGGGTTATTTTCTATCACATATGTGTATTTAGTGTCTGTGATACATCCTTTGAGTTAATGGCAATGATAATTCATATTTTCAAGAGTTGAAAATTTAAGACATGAATAATCATTATTAACTCATAAATTGCTCCCGACCATAGGATCATCACGAGGATGGTGATTGATCAGGAAGGTTGGTGTACAATCATTTTTCTTCAGTAGATGAGTCTTAAGTCTACGGTGTGGAGACACCGGAGCGAGAGTACAGGTACTCGTTAGAGAATGAGGGCACTGAGCGTGACCACCTCGAGTAGTCATTAGGGAGTCTACCTTCTCGTCGTGATTGACTCGATGCTGCAGTAGTGTGTCTGATTCTTTGACCTGAGATGCATCGGTAGTTCACCTTGAGGGTGTTATAGTTTGACTACACCATTACTCGGTCTCCTAGCCATATGGAACCCTGAGGTGTATGTTGGCTATGACATATTCATTGTAGGAACTGGATGACATCAAGATGGAATCTATCTACCTCGGTGGTAGAGGAGCAGCCCTATGATGATCATGAGAATCAAGTCCAAAAATCCATGGCCATGGTAGAGTGAAATAATAGAAAGAGTTTCTATTTAGATTTTCACATTGGACTTGAATCGAATGATTACATCATATGATAGAGACTAGGGTTTGACGAGTTTACCTTAACCCTAATCTGATCGGGGCTCAAGATAGAAGGACTGAATCACACAGGTAGCTGCACCAAGAGGTTCGCATTCAGCTCTGATGGGTTGCCACCATATACTGCTAGGTGTCACTGATGGATTTTGGGAGCAATTAGAATGATTTAGATGATCAATCATTCTAGCTGTTCGAATCAGAAGAGTTCTGATCCATCGAAAGGAGTTACAATGATGTCCATGATAGAGATCATGACATATCCCATTACCATATAGAACTGAACCTAACTAGGTCACACAAATAACGGTTTGAATCTGGTGATCATCAATTGAACTGATCTAGTTTAATTGATCTGAATGAGATTCAATTAGGTTCAAGAAAATTGTGCTAGCACTCGATTGAACCTAACGTTCTTCTTTTGCTATCATAAATAAGTTGTCTTGTCTGAGCCAAAGGAGTTTGTGCTCAAACAGAAGCCTTCATATGGTCTGACTAGAGGTTGTCCAAGTCAGAAAAGGTTGTCTTATTTGTAAGACATTACCTGCCATTTTTGGTCACCTACCATTCTTGTTCTTTGACTTTGGTCAAAAGTCTACCTTTGACTGGTCAAACGTTGACCATTGACACTTTGACTTTTGACCACATGTCATGCACCTATTGGAGAGCTGGTGGGGGCCTGTCCCCCTGCCAGAACCTGGCAAGGAGGAGGGCGCTGAAGGAAAATCCTGATTTCCCGGTCCAGGTTCGTCCAGATCTGATTAGATCAAGAGATATATTTTAAAAATTTTCTCTTGATCTCAATCAGATCTTGATAAGTTTCAGATCTGATTCTTATTATTTTAATAAATAAAATAAAATAAGATAAATTAAATCAAATTTAATTTACCTGATTTGGGTAATCCTATTACCCTGTAGATGATCCTGATTGCAGCGGAAGGTTCTGGATCTTAGCCACGCAAGCGCCTGGCCTCTACCGATATCCACTCGGGTTGGATCTGGAGATCCTCTTCTTCTTTATCACACCTCCAAAAATCAGATCTGGATCTGATCTGGAGGATCTTCAAAACTCTTTTGAAGATTTGCAGTCGTCCTTTTGCAGCAGCGCAGCCTTCTTGCTTTTGATCGCCTTTCCTTGATCTGAATCGCACCAAACTAAGTCCAAAACACCTTTTGGACGTGGAGAGCAAGAGGAGAAGAGACTATGGCGTGGAGAAGGAGGGGAGAGGCAGCCTTGGGGCGTGGGAAATCTCTTTCACTTAGAATTAGGGTTGGGCGCAGGGTCTTATTTATAGACCTCTTGTGATCCAACTCCTCTTCCTCTCAACCAATCACAACCCTTTGTGAAATCAGATCTAAATCTGATTGGTTGGAATAGAGACCCCTGGATTCCTCCTTAGAGGGCGCCTAAGACCAGTCAAACTGGATTCTTAGTAGGACTCTGATTGGAATCCAAAAGGGAGGTGGAGTCCTTGTCCAACAAGGACTCCTAGGCGCCTCCTACTTGGGCTCACGCCACCCTTGGCGTGCGCCCTTCTCCTTGCCAGGTTCTGGCAGGGGGACAGGCCCCCACCAGCTCTCCAATAGGTGCATGACATGTGGTCAAAAGTCAAAGGGTCAATGGTCAACGTTTGACCAGTCAAAGGTAGACTTTTGACCAAAGTCAAAGAACAAGAAATGGCAGGTGACCAAAAATGGCAGGTAATGTCTTACAAATAAGACAACCTATTCTGACTTGGACAACCTCCAGTCAGACCATATGAAGGCCTCTGATTGAGCACAAACTCCTTTGGCTCAGTCAGGACAACTTATTTATGATAGTAAAAGAAGAACGTTAGGTTCAATCGAGTGCTAGCACGATTTCCTTGAACCTAATTGAATCTCATTCAGATCAATTGAACTAGATCAGTTCAATTGATGATCACCAGATTCAAACCCTTGTTTGTGTGACCCAGTTAGGTTCAGTTCTGTATGGTAATGGGATATGTCATGATCTCTATCATAGACATCATCGAAACTCCTTTCGATGGATCAGAACTCTTCTGATTCGAACAGCTAGAATGATCGATCATCTAAATCATTCTAATTGCTCCCAAAATCCACCAGTGACACCTAGCAGTATATGGTGGCAACCCATCAGAGCTGAATGCGAACCTCTTGGTGCAGCTACCTGTGTGATTCAGTTCTTCTATCTTGAGCCCCGATCAGATTAGGGTTAAGGTGAACTCGTCAAACCCTAGTCTCTGTCATATGATGTAATCATTCGATTCGAGTCCAATGTGAAAATCTAAATAGAAACTCTTTCTATTATTTCACTCTACCATGGCCATGGATTTCTGGACTTGATTCTCATGATCATCATAGGGCTGCTCCTCTACCACCGAGGTAGATAGATCCCATCTTGATGCAATCCAGTTCCTACAATGAACATGCTATAGCCAACATACACCTCAGGGTTCCATATGGCTAGGAGACCGAGTAATGGTGTAGTCAAACTATAACACCCTCAAGGTGAACTGCCGATGCATCTCAGGTCAAAGAACCAGACACACTACTGCAGCATCGAGTCAGTCATTGACGAGAAGGTAGACTTCCTAATGACTACTCGAGGTGGTCACGCTCAGTGCCCTCGTTCTCTAACGAGTACCTGTACTCTCGCTCCGGTGTCTCCACACCGTAGACTCAAGACTCATCTACTAAAGAGAAGCGATCGTACACCAACCTTCCGGATCAATCACCATCCTCGTGATGATCCTATGGTCGGGAGCTGTTTATGAGTTAATAATGATTATTCATGTCTTAAATTTTCAACTCTTGAAAATATGAATTATCATTACCATTAACTCAAAGGATGTATCACAGACACTAAATACACATGGTGTGATAGAAAATAACCCATTTCATTAATTATAGTCAAAATTACAATTTTGCCCCTAGAAGTGTATTACAAGTGTCAGCCAATTCTGGCTTCTAGGGCACATATATCTAACAATCTCCCACTTGTCCTAAAGCCAATTGGCTACAAGTCTAAGTCCCATCTTCTCAAGGTGGGCTTCGATCTTCTGCTGGCCCAACGGCTTTGTAAGTGGGTCTGCCACATTATCTGTGGAGTTGACTCTCTTGACCTCAACGTAACCTTTCTCAAGGTAATCGCGGATGAGATGATATCGCCGCTCAATGTGCTTGGACTTCTGGTGAGACCTCGGCTCCTTAGCAAGGGCTATGGCGCCATTGTTGTCGCAGTAAAGAGGAATGGCATCTGATGGCATTACTCCAATTTCTGCAGCAAACTTCTTGTACCAGAATGCTTCCTTTGCAGCCTCTGATGCAGCTATATATTCTGCTTCCATGGTGGAATCTGCTATCACAGTTTGCTTGGAACTCTTCCAGCTGACAGCTCCACCATTGCACACAAACAGACTTCCAGATGTCGACTTTCGATCATCTATATCGGACATGAAGTCCGAGTCTGTGTATCCCTGGACTTGGAGTTCTCCGTTACCAAAGACCAACATCATATCCTTAGTTCTTCTCAAGTACTTAAGGATACATTTCACAGAAGTCCAGTGTTCTTCACCTGGATTTGACTGATATCTGCTTGTGACACTCACAGCATGGGCTATATCAGGTCGTGTACATAGCATGGCATACATGAGGCTCCCTATTGCAGAAGCATAAGGGATCTTGCTCATGCGTTCTATTTCCTCAGGTGTGCTGGGGCACATCTTCTTGGAAAGATGAATACCATGTCTGAAGGGTATTAATCCCCTCTTAGAGTTTTCCATACTAAACCTCTTTAGTACTTCCTCTATGTACATCTTCTGTGAAAGTCCTAGCATCCTATTCGGTCTATCCCTATAGACCTTAATTCCTAGAATAAAGGATGCTTCACCTAGGTCTTTCATGGAGAATTCCTTGGACAACCACATCTTGACTGATGTCAACATGGGAATATCATTCCCAATAAGGAGGATGTCATCCACGTACAATACGAGGAAGACAACAGCGCTCCCACTGACCCTTTTGAAAACACATGGTTCCTCTTCATTTTTGATGAAACCAAACTTTTTGATCACATCATTGAAACGAGTGTTCCAGCTCCGAGATGCTTGCTTAAGTCCATATATGGACCTTTGCAGCTTGCAAACCTTGTGATCAGTATCACTGGATGTGAAACCTAGCGGCTGTTCCATATAGATATCTTCCTCAAGATATCCATTTAGGAATGCCGTTTTCACGTCCATTTGCCATATTTCATAATCGAAATAGGCTGCAACAGGCAAGCAATGTGCGGATGGATTTTAGCATAGCTACTGGGGAAAAGGTATCCTGATAGTCAATGCCTTCGCGTTGACTATAACCTTTTGCCACCAGTCTAGCCTTGAATGTCTCCACATTCCCATCTGCACCAATCTTTCTCTTGAAGATCCATTTACACCCAATAGGTACTATACCTTCTGGTGGATCTACCAAGGTCCAGACTTGGTTTGAGTGCATCGAGTCAATTTCTGACTTCATTGCCTCAAGCCATTTCTCGGAGTCGATATCTGATATCGCCTCGTTGTAGGTTTTGGGATCATCACCATGAGCACCATTACCTATGAGGAACATTTCCTCTACATCCTCTGAAATAATACCTAAGTATCTTTCAGGGGGACGGGAAAACTCTTTCCGATCTACGAGGTGGAGGAGGTAGTGTTCTTATTGGCTCAACCTGATTTGGTTCCACTTGGTCCTTAGCTCGTTCTGCTTGTGAGACTTTCTCATCAAGCTTAATCTGCTTTCCAATGCCGCTATCTTGAATAAACTATTTTTCAAGAAAGATGGCATGTCGACTCACAATCACATTGTGGTCTTCTGGAATGTAGAAATAGTATCCTAATGACTCTTTAGGATATCCTATGAATCGAGCTCTAAAGGACCTAAACTCTAACTTGTCCGCTTGTTGTCTTTTGACATGAGCCGGACAACCCCAAATTCTGAGATGACTCAGACTTGGTTTCTTACCGTGCCATATCTCATACGGTGTGGTAGGAACGGTTTTAGAGGGAACCCTATTCAGTAGATAGATTGAAGTTAATAATGAATGTCCCCAAAGAAAATCAGGGAGGTCTGTGAAGCTCATCATGGATCGAACCATATCCAATAGAGTCCGATTTCTCCGTTCTGAAACCCCGTTGAGTTGAGGTGTTCCTGGTGGAGTCCATTGAGAGACTATGCCATTTTCCTTAAGATAGTCTAGGAATTCCCGGCTAAGGTATTCACCTCCTCGATCTGATCGAAGAACCTTAATGGGTTTTCCAGTTTGTTTTTCTACTTCATGTCTGAATTCTTTGAACTTTTCAAAAGGCTTCAGACTTGTGTCTCATAAGATACACATACCCATACCTAGACAGATCATCGGTAAAGGTAATGAAGTAGACAAAATTGCCTCTAGCCGGCACATCGAAATGGGCCGCACACATCAGTATGTACTAGGGCAAGGAGATCTGTGGCCCTCTCCCAATGTCCAACAAAAGGGAGTTTAGTCATTTTGCCTTGAAGACAAGATTCACAAGTTGGATATGACTCAAAAGTCAATGGACTCAATAGCCCATTTTTCTCCAATTTGTTAATCCTATCTTCTGCTATATGACCTAATCTCAGGTGCCATAGATATCTGTCGTTTGGACTATCCCTAGGTCGTTTGGCATTCACGTTTTGCTCGATAGTTAAAATAGGTACATCAATATGTAACTGATAAAGACCATTAACAAGGAAACCATTTGCAATTTTATTTCTTTCATAAAGAATGTTACAATGGTCCTTAAAGAAGGTGATCACATAACCTTCTTGTGCTAAGCATGAAACAGAAATCAAATTCCTGCTAGCTGCAGGCACATAATAACAGTCTTTTAAAACTAAGTCTAAACCAGATGGTAATCGCAGAGGGTATGTTCCCACGGCTACTGCAGCAACTCTTGCTCTAGAGATTTCCTAGGATTTATTGTGCATATTTTGTTTATGGAACCCAACTTAATGAAGAATTAAGTTTATGGATATTTAATTAGGTCTAAATTTGAAGAATTTCAGATCTAAGACATATCATAACTACATATGGGTTTGGGCATTGGGTAGCTCAAATTAGGGTCTAAACGGCGGTTGATCAAAACCGAATCAAGAGTTGGTTAGAATGGATCAACAATGCTTAAATTGACCAGCCTAATAGACGATAGGTCTGGGTCAAGATCGAGTCACGATCAAGCAAGACCTAATTAAGGCTCAGAGGTTAGAGTCTGGATTATAGGCTAACCAATTGGTTCTGACTCAGATAATTTGGTGTCTAAGGAGTGTTTGGAACGTCGCCGAGCTGTGGTTTTTAATTGGAAGCACCGATCGCTGAATGCATTCTTGTGCAGAGTTAAGGCATATTCCTTCCCCGTCCTCACTTACCTGGCCATATCTGTTGACACAATTCTGATCATGGGTGGTCAATAATCCGAGCTAACCCATGCCACTAGGTTAGTCATAATTGTTATGACTAAGCCAAGTCTAGTTAATGAGACCTGAATCAATTCTCCCTAAGAAAAGATTAAGTCCGAGGTTCTTCCACCATTGTAGACGTGCGGGCCCTTCCCGGGTTGATTGTTCTCGGTGGATACAGTGCTCAGTTGCACCGGAAAGCAACCACTGTCTATTAGGCATTGATGTTTCTATGGGCTGGAGGATGAGTTGGGCTCAATATTCCTGGATACGGTGAGAGACCCAATTAGGAACTCAGTCTATGCAAATGGTGGGTCTGACTTAACTAAGGAGTGGATCATATTCTGGATACGGTGAGATTCATGAATTAGAGACCAATTTGGGTGCACCATGATTAGAAATCATTGAACAAAGAGTTGTTCCTCATTGGCTAACCCATCACCAATAACTGTTAGGTGAGGTGATAGTCAGTTGGTGAGACCCGCACACCCACTAGAAATCATCAATCGTGGAGATTTGTTCGCATCTCTCTACAAAGGGAGTGTAGGGATCCGAGAAAATTAGTGGGAGCTAATTTCGTTTAAAAATAAAAATCCTAAATAAATTGTCAGTGTCAAAATTACAGTATCTAACTAGAATCTTGAATCTCTACAGGAAAATGTCTGCGTCCAACCCACTGCACGTATCCTAGACACCACATAGGACTGACTGGACCAATTTATAGATTGGCTCAGGAACTACAAAATTTTATTGGGTTCAGAGAAGTTAACACATGTTTTGGACCAGGACCCTCCCACCTTACCAGCTCGTCCATCCACTGAACAGAGAGCGTCTCTGGAAAAATGGGATTGACGAAGACAATAGCCATGTTGGGCTCGATGTCTGATGAGCTCCAGCACCAACATGAAGATATCGGGACTGCTCGCCAAATGTTGGCTCACCTACAGGAGATGTTTGGTGAACAGAGTCGCGTAGCCAAATATCAAGTCACGAAATGACTTTTTAAGGCTAAGATGCGTGATGGGCAGTCAGTCCAAGATCACTGTCTGACAATGATCAAGGACATGGAAGAGCTTGAGAAGCTCGGTGTGAAGTTGGACTTGGATTTGCAGAACGATATTATTCTGCAATCCTTGACTAATGCATATGGGCAATTCATCATGAATTACCACATGCATAAACTTCAAAATTCCTTGGCCGAGTTGATGAATATGCTGGTTACCGCTGAGCTTTCTATGAAAGATTCTAAAGGCTGAGTTCTTGCTATGGAATGGACTTCTTCCAAAAGAAAGCTTATGGAAAAAAAGAAAGTCTTGTGAAAAAGCAAAAGGTAGAAGGATCAAAGAAAAAGAAGGCAGAACCGAAGAAGAAGGTCGATGGCAAAGGAAAGTGTTTCCATTGCAACAGCGACGGCCATTGGAAGCGGAACTGCCCTACTTACCTGGCCACCCTGAAGAACAAGAAGGAAGGTCCTTCTGGAGGTATGCTCGTTATTGAGTCTAACCTTACGGTTTCTTCTGCATCCAGTTGGGTGCTTGACTCTGGTTCTAGTGCTCATCTGTGCACTTCTATGCAGGATCTTGAGGATAGCAGGAGGCTGAGGGATGGAGACATGATCCTACAAGTCGGTAATATG